>PVIJ01023831.1:0-13493 GCA_004024925.1 Scalopus aquaticus
ATTTCCTTGATTATAAGTGATGTTGAGCATTTTTTCATGTATCTGTTGGCCATTTGCTTTTCTTCTTTGGAGAAGTGCCTTTTGAGCTCTTCTGCCCATTTTTTGATTGGGTTATTGGCTTTTTTTTTTTGTTGAGTTGTGTGAGTTCTTTGTAAATTTTTGTTATCAGTCCTTTATCAGATGTATTGTGTGCAAAGATTTTTTCCCAGTTGGTAGGGTGTCTGTTAGTTTTGGTTAATGTCTCTTTTGCTGTACAGAAGCTTTTTATTTTGATATAATCCCATCTGCTACTATATTTCTAACAAATGCGTCCAATGGTTTATGAATATACGATCATAAATCAAATATAAGGAAAACAAGGTAATTGGGATCAAGAAAACAAGGATGTGGGGGGAGGGGATTATGAGTTTTATGGTAGAGACAGTAAGGACAAAGTGAACCAAAGATTGGGGTACGAGGGATCAAGGGCCTGGGTTTTTGTGTACTCGTTTACATCACTTTCTGCTCTAAGAGTATATAGCAGGCTGACTAGAAATACTTGGGGATTTCAGAGGCTAAAAGACTCAATTTAATTCTCTGTAGAACTAGTTTTTCCCAGATGGTTACCTTGCAGGAAAGGCAGCATTGTGTAGAGGTTAGAATACCAGCTCTGAAGTTCAAATTACGTCTCTGCCACTTTTATCCAGAGACCTTGGGTAGAGACTGTAACAGTCCTCACCGCCACTGCTCCATTATCAGAAAATAAGTTGATAGCAGAACCAGCCGTTACGGCAGCCAGGAGATCTATCTACGAGGTAAGCACAGGCGAAGGCAGACCAGCCCGTACACCATCAGCAAGCTGTTGAGGGATGCCAGCGCCCCTGTAACAATAAGGCAGCTTGGAAACCATGGGCAGCTCATCACTGGGCAAGACCTTCACTGTTCCATGATGATTTTCATATATTTGATTAGACATAAAAACTATGAGTCACTTAAAAAATTAGAAATTGGTAGATTTTAGAGTGCTGCTGTCGTGCTGCTCAGGGAAAGGCACCTCCCTGCTGTGGACAGGCTTCATGATGCTGAAATGGGGAGACAGGTCCACCTGGGGCACTGGAAGAAAAGAAGATCCAAGAGGAATAGAAACTCAGTGGGAAAGCTACCTCATTCCAAAAATAAAACATTCCACTGTGAAAAAGATGTTCTGCATTTCACAGACATCCTGACAACATGGGAGCATGTTAACTGCCTGTGGAACAAAGAGATGTGAACCTATACCTTCTATACAGTGTTGTCAACTGCCCCAAAAGGCAGCAGGACAACGCAGGCCTTGAAACACCTTGTGAGTAGCCGTAGCACATAACTGGGACTCGTTTCCAAGCAACTGACTGCTTGCCGAGTCACCAGAATGGGACTGTCGCTGCGGGTATGCACCTGCTCCAAAAGCCACTGACTTTTGCCACTGAACAGTACACGGAATAATATCAGCTCTAAAAAGATGAAATTCTGCCAGTGAAACGTGGGTGGACCTGTAGGCTGTTGTGCTAAGTGAAACACAGGAAAAGGACAAATACCAGATGATTACACTCAAGCACAAGACAAAGCAGCAAAGCAAATGAGTGAACAAAACAAAAGAAACAATTAGATTCAGAGACTAGGTGGAAGGGGTTGAGTCAGGTAAGGGGGCCAGTTAGTGGTGGTAGACGGACACTAGGCTTTTGGTCATGATGATGATATAGTGTACACAGATGTTGAATTATAATGCCATACATCTGAAATTTATATGATGTCACCTTAATAAAATATTATTTACTAGAAAAAACAAACAAAAAACAATAGCACAGGTCACAGCCTATATTAACTACTGTGGTAGAAAGAACGTCCAAATGACATCAAGTCTCCTGAAATCAACTGATAAATTTAATGTGATTTTCACCAAAATCTTCTAAATATGGGACAGTTAACATTCAAGAATAGCTACAAAACCATAGAAAATATAAACTTGCTATGAAGAGCTGTAGTAACAAACATCAAGAATTATCATATGGCTATATATGCTAAATCACTGGGTATTAGCACAGGGAAAGTAAAAACAAGTTCACAGATAAATGGAAATTTCATTGGGGAAAGGCTGAATGTTTTTTTCTAAATCATATTCTGATCATTGTTTTGTCATAAAATGAGAGAGTAATTATACCCCCAAGGCATTCAATATACATGCTAAAAAATGATTTGTGGTTCTTTAAAGATTAAAATATGAAAAGCAAAATTGAAATCTTTTAGAAGTGGAATATATAGGAGGAATATATATCCTTATGCCTTTGGAATGGAGAGTGACTTCTGAAATACAACACAGTGAGTGCAAAGCAGGAAGGAAGTTCTTAGGAAGTAATTACTAACTCTTTTAGTCGGCTTGGGTGGCCAAAACAAAGTGTCACAGACTGAGTTGTTTAAACAACAGGTGTCTATCTTCTCCTAGTCTGGACACCGGAAGTCCAAGATTAAGAAGTTAGGGTTCTCTGAGGTCCCCCTTCTTGACTTCCTCTTCTCCCGATGTCCTCAGTTGGCTTCCCTCTACCTATCTGTGTCGATTTCCTCTTCTTATTACATAGCTGCATTGGGTTAAAATCTACCCTAACAACTTCATGTTAACTACCTGTTTTAACACTTTATTGCCAGGGACAGTTATGATTTGAAGCACTGGGGGTGAGGACTTCAGCCTATGAATTTGGGGGAGACACAAGCCAGCCCAGAAGAACGACCTACTGGGGAAAGGAGCATAGACTTAAAACAGGCATGCATGGAATTGGAAACCCCTGTGGCCAATAGTGCTGTAAAAAACATGCCACATCTCAGTAACAGTCGTAGAGAAACAAATATTGAACATTCAGATAAAGACCTTGGGAAAAAACTGATTCATCCAATAATGTCGATGGCGTCCAAGCTCTAAGAATCAGAGACGTCAAACCTAAGAATATTACAGAAGCTTATAAATTTCATCAATAAGCCTGTGAAAACCATTTGTGACAGGACTAGTTTTAGTAGCAAAATAACAGAAGCCAATGTCTGTGGGTAGCATTATGGGTACATAATGGTGGCTCCTAAAACAAAATGTTCTACAGCATCCTGAAAGAAATCAACTAAAACTAAAAACAATTATGTAGCAGAATCTCAGAAACATCAGATAAGTGAAAAAAAGCGCTTCCCAAAATAATACCTACAGAAAGATGATCTGATTTACAAATATTTCAAAAACATGGAAAACCACAATGCATTTATTTTAGTGGTACAAAATTTGTGTAAAACCATAAAGAAAGAAAGGGGGGAATGGACATAAAATTGAAGGACCTAAGGAAAGTTGATGGGTTAGAGTGGAGGAGGGGCACAGCACAGAGGTGTCCAGAATTCTGTCTCTACCCTGTCAACTCTATCACATACCTGATTACAACTTCTACTCTATATTACATACTTGAAGCAAAAATTTAAAGTAAAAAGTTAATACATAAAGGTTCGTGAAAAGATATAGGTTAAAAGGCTATAGATGGTTTTCTCAATTAGAAATAATCTAAGAATCTGTAAAAAATTTAAAAAACCCACATAAGGCAAACTATGTCTTTGCCTGGTTCTAAGCATTGTTCTTTCTCACTTTAAACCATAAGACCACCATGTAATAAAAGTAGGATTGAAAGACTATTAATAAATAATCCTGTTTATGACATACTTCATCCAGATAAATGCCAACGTATTAAAAAATGACTGTATCGTCAGATATCTTCATTAATCAAATGCTCTGTAAAGACAAAGTTTTCCAGCCTTAAATGTTTCTCATTTCTAGAAGGACGTTCACTGGCTCTGTTTCAACAGCCCATTGTGTGAAAGTATATTCTACGTCCCATTTCAAAATCATCAGGACTGCATTGGAATTGGCCTTGGGGAAAGAGAACAATGTACCTAGGTCCTCATTTTTTAAACCAAAAATTCAAATTCAGGATGCGTGCCCGTGAATAAACACGTGGTGATGTTTCAAGGAGGGAACCCGAGTCCCAATAACAGCCCCGTGGGCAGAGGGAGACATAAGGAGGACAAAACCCACCCTGAGCCTGGGTGCAGGCAGCTCACCCTGGTAAGCACAGGGTCGTCTCAGCGGGTGCTCCCAGCCCACCAGCCTGGGGAGCTGCTGCTGTCACCTGGGCCATCAGGCTGGGGCTGAGGCAGACGAGGATGGGAGGCCTGGAAGAGGAGAAGTGGCCTATCTGGTGCAAATGCATAGCTTCGCCTGACCAATGGGTGTTTTTGATATTTTGACTGTAATTCAACAGCAGTTAATGTGCAAGCTGCCTTCAGAGACAGAGGGGATATTTTTCTTTTAAAATATTTATTTATTCATGCATACAAGCTGGGGTGTAGATCAGAGGTGCGGGGTGGTGAGGGGATTCACCAGAGACAGAGTGTGGAGCAGAACAGGCAGATTGACCGAAATCCACTGCTGAGGTGAGAAGCAGGTGAAGCAGGAGAGGTCTGCTGCATCACGTGGGAATCTCCCTGGCCGGGTATCGAACTCGTGCTGCAGTGGCTCTCGATAGCTTCAAAGTGTTGCGCATAACCCATTGCATCACCAGGGAGGCCTCAGAGGGGATATTTTAGTATGAAATCTGCTTGTCAGCAACATCCCAGCAATCTTAAGAGAACCCCAAAGAGGTCCTTCCCTAGATTTTTAGATTTTAAAAGCACTCTCCCCTCTATTACAGATCTTCAACCCAAGGCAGAATATAACATGTAACCAAGAAAGATACCTAGACAGAAATACAGACCAACTGTGATTTTCCTTGGCATCTGAGAACCATCATCCTTTCAACACACGCATCACAAGCTTTATAACAATTCACGACGCTCTATACATTTCATCCTTGGACAATCCTAAAACCCCATCCTGGTTAAGTGCTGGGGAGACCCTGGCTGGAATAATCACTGAGTTTCAAAAGCACATGGTAAAAACATCCCAAGCACAGGTCTGGAAAGTGAGAAAGCCGAACTATCCAAAACACCCAGCCCAGAGGCCATGCCGCAGATGGGAACACTCGCTTCTGCCTGGACGTGTACGGTGCCGTCCCATTGTGCTGCCCCGACATCTGCGTGGCGTGAGTGGCCCTGGACGCAGTTAAGAGAGGACTGCACAGACATGGAGGAGCACAGGGAGCCCCCTCTTCCAAAGCTTGCAGGGCACCCCTGAGTACAGCAGGGAATGGCCCAACCTCTCCAGCTTGGGGAGAGTGAGGGCCTCATGAAAGGCAGTTAATGTCACCAATGTCACAAGATCACAAGAAAAGCAGGACACGTGGCACAGAAACTCTGCAGCTGCAGAATTCTTTGCAGACGTTCTGGAGCAAGTGCGATGGCACCGTGCAATCAGAGTCAAAGGAAGAAGAAGGCGAGCCCGCTGGCATGGCTAGACGAAGCGTGAGGAACACAAGTCTGGGATCTGCATTATGAAGAGCGAGTAGGATCACGGAGACATGGAGTCTGATCCACAGGCCCGGAGCGGGGCTGGGGAGGGGGGTGGGGCTTCACAGTGAAACTTTCTTTGAAGCTCTAGTTAGAACAGAGCTCATCTCTCTCCCAGGTCCTCACAGCTAATCACAAAAGCAGGAGCTAGCTGAAAATGACGAGCTGGCCGCAGAGCCCACTGCCCCCGGCCGGGTCTCCTCTGCATGTCCAACAGCAGAAACCCTTTGACAAGAAGGCGCCTCACGCTGAGCCTTCTTCACAGTGACGCCTGTGCCACCGAGAGCCTCGGGCCCACTCGGGTCCTGCCCAACCCCACGTCACAGGAAACGAGCCTGGAGTCCACCCAGACAGGAAGGACACACAGCTGAGGACACAGCAGACCCGGCCATCAGTCTGCCCGTCTGTCTGTCCAGGGGCCCGGCTCCAGCACCTGGACCCCGTGCTCAGCAAAGGGGGCTCCATCTCAAAGACCCCAGGCCCTCCTGGCCAGGGAACTGCCTGTGACCACTCAGGTGGGGTTCTTTCCTTGGAAATCAGGAACAGGGGCCCACCGGGCTGGACCCAAACCTCCCCCAAGCTGTTCATGTCCCACACCAGGAGAAGGCCCAGGCCCCGAGCCTCAGCCGCGGGCCTGGACTCCACTTTTCTAGCCCTGCCCCTCCCTGGCCCCACAGCAGACAGCAGCCTCGGTAGAAACGCAGGCCCGGAATCTACCGAGCCAGGACCACCAGGACCCGAGCCCCCCAGGGCCCTGCACGGTGAGGGCAGAAAAGTGCCCCCTGCCCTCTGCTGACCTCGCCCAGCCAGAGGACTCGGAGCGCTGCCTGGGTCACAGGCACCCCACACCCCCGCTTCCCAGCGGTGAGCCCAGGCAGCAGTGAGCCCCCGTCTGTCCACTTCCTGCTGCAAGGGCATCGCAGTGCCCGCCTCACAAGTTCTTGAGAAGATTGAAGAAACACATGCAGGGAAAGTGCTAATGTCAACACTACCTAAATTTCAGCATTTATTTTCATATTTGTTTCACTTACAATGATTTGAAGAGGGAATATCAGAACAATAATTTACCCACGGCGAACGTATGTGACCAGGTGCCACTCAAGGCCCCTCCCCCCACCCCCCACACACATTCTGAGGCAGCTTTTCCACCATGTATTTTGTGGAAAACAGCCACGTTTCTTCACAGAAGAGGCAGATGGGTCCCGTTAGACAAACTACTAGTAAGAGAGACCGCTTACGATTCCAGGCTTGGATGTCTTGCAAAACTTCCACATCTGTCCACAATTTCAACTAAATAATCCCATGCCTAGAGGACACCATGTGATCATGCCCTTGCACTTGTCCTTTAAAACAGACCCAGCCTGGGGGCACAAAAGCAGCAGTTCCACATCTAGAACCACCCTGCGGAAGGTCGCCTGAGGGTGCTGGTGCTGCCATCTGCAGCAGGGGTGCGGCTCTCAGCTCTGGGAGGATTTCGTTCTTTCTCGATGCCAACAGAGATGTCACCTGATCGTTCTCCAGCTGTTCCATATTAAAACAAATTGTGCACATTGAGAAGAGCTGTAAACAGGGTAATAATGACTCGTGTGCTTGTGCATCTTAATAGACAACGTCCCAGAATTATTTGGGACATCAATAAGGCAGGAACCACCCTGAGAAATTCAACTTAATGCACCAAAGGGGAGTAAAGCCTCTTGGAAAATATTTCCCTATGTCCCCATATTATACAAAGAAATGCAACGATTTAAAATAACCACATTCAGTTCGCTGAAGACAAAAGACAGGAAGACGGTCCAGTATGAGGAGACCCCGGGTCTTCTAATGAGTCTCACCTCCTCAGCGCATGACACAGGAACAGATCCCATGTACTGTCAGGGGAGTTTTGGAGAAAGGAGTGAAAAGTAAAGTGAGGCTGGTCCTGAAAATCCAATTTTTACAGTATTCAATGAATACATCACTCCTTCTAAAAGGATCTCCCTTTCCTCCCCTGCAGACTGGACCTCAGAGAGCCCTCTGATGTTAAACAAAAACACGGTTCGCAAGTGTAGTTCAAAGCAAGGAGCAAAACCTTCTGAGTTCTCATAATCAGTCGTTGATAGAAGTCACTGGATGCACGTCTCATACATATTTGGTCTTCCTCAGACCCCCTGGCTCAGCTGCCCGGGACACTTCTGAAGTGTTGGGAGCCTTATGGGTCTCTTGTGTAGGGAACTCTTGGAACCAGTCCCCCCCCACCCAACACACACACCATGGGACTTTTGAGATCCACCCCTGACTTCCTGGGAGGGAAGAGGAGCTGAAGGTGGGGCTCAGGTACCAGCAGCCAGTGAGTCATCGCCCATGCCAATGTACGAGGCCTCCACAGAAGCCCAAGAAGAAGGGATTTGGGAGCGATCCCAGCTGGCGTGTGTGGATCTGGGGGAGCAGCACTCCTGAACAGGGCCCCACACTCCCCCCACCCATCTTTCCCCACAACCCCTCGTTGATTCAGATGCTTTAACATTACTCATAATGAATTGATGATCTGGTGAGTAACCAAGTTCTGCACTGTTCTAGCAATTAGTCAAACCTAAGGAGGGGCCCTGGGAACCTGCTTTAGAGCCAGAGGGTCTGCAGCTCTGGTGACAACTTGAGGCTTGTGATGAGCACCTGAAGTCTGAGATGGGGTCCTGGGGAGCCCTAACCTGTAGCTGATTGGTCAGAAGCATGGGCTTGTGACCAGCACCTGAAGTAGAGGGAGGTCTTGGGAGACTGAGCCCTCAAGCTGTCAAAGCTGATGCCAACCTCAGCTAGACGGTATTGCTGGTCTCCGAGAACCCCTCATTGTTGTGGGAACACTCTGTACCCACACACCTGCTAAAGATGAGGCTGCAGGACACAGCAGCCCACGCAGAGCACACCAAGAGGTCTGGACAGTGCGTCACCATCTAACAGGTCTCAGGGGAGAGCAGCGGGCTCAAGCACTCCAGTACAACCGAGGGTTTCCAGCCCGCCTCGGGCTCCATGCCCAGCTGCCGGACCCCAAGACTGCTCGGAATCTGCTCTCACAGCAACTGCACATCACTGTGCGGTCAACATGTGCTTGGTCAAGAAAGACCTGGTCCAGGCGCCGAATCCATGGGCAAGCTACTAGTCTGGACAAGTTCTTTCCTCTGAGCTCAATTTTCTCACATGAAAAAATGCAGAGTGAAAGCAACTCATCTGTATTGTTTAAGGCTTAAATGCAGTAACTACAGCCCGAGCCTCTCACCCAATGAGAGCAGGCACCTGGTGGGCACAGGAAAAAGGTGGCAGTGCCCATCAGCACTTTCAGAGTCCACCATGTGTCAACACTAGGCACTAGCTGGCTTAACCACCCTGACATCCCTATGAAGAGAGATGGCAGTTGTGATCACCCCATCTTACACCTGAGGACACTGAGGTCTGGAGCGGTTACACAGCTGGCCAGTCGCCAACAGCGTCGTCTCCATCCCACCTTCTGCACTCCACAAGGGCCACTCTGGCCGGTGCCAGTCCCCGGGTCAGGACCCCCTCATCCTACTGACTCACCGTCAGAGAAGCCATAATCAAGGAAATCCTTGCTCTCCAGAAAGTTGTACTTATTTCCCCACATTTCATCCTACAAGTTGGAAGCTGACAGCCTTTGTTGGTGAAAGAGATGGGGCCGGTCTCCATGCTCCCCATCTCTCCTGCTTCCGGAGGAGCACAGCGGGGCCACACTTCCCACCCCCTATACATGCAGCCTCACATGCTCCAGCTGTGACCTGACTTTCTGTCTGCTCCATGCCCTGAGCCCCGTTCCCCCTGCATATTGCCCTAGCCTGCACCCCTGGCCCCCGCCCAAGTGACTTCTCCACTCGACCCTGTGCCCCAAGCGGCCAGCCCAGTCCTCTGCCAACAGTCCTCCTGTACTCAAGCCCTGCTTTTCTCCACCTGTCTCAATATCACTCTGCTGGCTCTATTGTGTGTCTTGAGAGCTTCCTATTTCTTCGCTTTGACAACACAAGGCCTAGGGTTTTTAATGTCAATTTCCACAGAACATGAAACCGCTCCCTGACATTTCCTTGAAGCCATCTGTCCGGCACCTCTCTGGGGAAAAGGCATGTGACTCACTTCTAAGATGAGAGCTTGAGCCGTCATATTGGGACAAGGACCAAGCACTCTCTCTGCCCCTCTGACTATATGACACATCTTCAACTACACATTCTGACCTCTCTGCTGCTTCACCAAGCAGCCAAACGCTCTCTGCTGAGAGCCTGACGCATGCCTGCCCGACACAGGTCAAGGTCCCATCTGTCCACTGTCCATGGGCCTAGAGTCCCCAGGAAAGAGGAATAAGAAGCCCATGGGGGGACGAAACTCCAGACCCCGCCGAGTGGACCTCTCCTGGCACCAGCCTGTGCTGGTGAGGAGTGGGAGGCCTGAGCTGACTTCATGTGGCTGCAGGAGACACGGCCTGTTTTTCACAGGAAGACTCCTGGCCTCCATCCAGGTGGTCCGACTTTGTGGATTCCCTCACGGTGTCCACCCTCTGGCTGCCGCTGAGCATGTCCGTGTAAAATGTCTGTGCATCCATGGGCTGGAAGATCGTGAATTATTTTGAGAGTGTAATAAATCAAAGAGGAAAACAAAAGCACTTTGCATCGCATCATGGGAAGAGCTGAAGAACTGGCCTTGCGCGATGTGTCACGCGGCCCGTGCTGTTCCTGTTGCGCCACCATTATCAAATTTCTTTGTGAAGTTCAGTTTTATTTAACTTCCTTTAACTTCAGAGTTCAGTAGCTGTTAATTTGCCTTTCTATTCTGATTTGTTTTTCTTTTTAGAGCTGAAACAGTGATGGGAGGTTTCCAGCAAGCACAGAACCTTCAGCCCCCAGCCAGTGCTTCAGTCACAGCCACTTTAAGCCATCCTGGGATCTCGGAGATTCCTAGACCTCAGTAGGTGTGCTAATTCCGCATAAACACTGCCAGAACATGGCTGGATGGCTCTCTTTGTGTGCACCTGAGTTCTCCACCAATCTTGGCTTCTGCTGTACCCACTCTCCTGCTCACGCCATTGAAGAACAAGTCACACTTCATTGTCCAATTACAGTCGCAATCTCATCCAATGCAGAACCAGGCTGAGCCCATGGCAGGAGAAACGCCCCCTCAGAAGGCTGCACCCCACAAATGCCGCTGGGCCCTGCAGATTTCTGATTCAGCAGGGCTTCACAGTCACCGACAGCAGACCAGTCCTTGACGAGTTCTCAGGAGTAATGCTCTAGAAAGTTTCGAGAATGCTGAGTTAGTAAGCATGGGCCTCAGCTCCCAGGGGAGACGCAGGGCAGGTTCAGTCTCCGATCATGACATTTTTGTCAACAGCCTTGTTTTGTGTGCTTCTGATTAACAGTGCCTTAAGTGTATATTTATTACAAGCAACTAGTTGCATTGACTTGGAATGACTGGAAGCTTGAAGATTTGGAGGCCATTCACATTGTACAAGTTTCTTCATTGTCCGTGTACAATGTCTGTGCTGATAATAACCCTTCTCCTGCCTAAAGGTCAGCAAATATTTTAAAAATTCGTCTATATCCCCTCCCCCACTCTGCAGACCCTGACTTTCTTTTTTAAAGATGAAAAACTTATTTTTTATTGAGGGAACATTGGCTTATAACATTATATAAATGTGAAGCTAATTTATTTATCTCATACATACACACACAGACACACACACACACACACATTTTACATCATTCTTCCTTTTTGTACAGTGCATGCTTTCTCCTCTCAGGTGTAGTCCCCGTACAATCCCCATCACCCGTGCACCATCACCATAGTCCCTTGTGCTCTTCCCGCCCCTGTTTTGATCCCTCTCCCTCCCCCTTACCTGCAGTGTCTCTGATTAATAGCTGCTTGTTGATTTTAGTTTTTAATTTACTGTAATTATTTTTTTTCCTGATCCCTTATTTGGTTCCCCTACATTCCTCCTATAAGTGAAACTATCCAATGTTTCTTTTTCCTTCTGGCTTATTTCACTGAGCATGATCCTTTCCAGCTCCATCCATGTTGCTGTAAATGGCATGAGTTTGTCTCTTTTGATTGCTGAGTTGTATTCCATTGTGTATATAGACCACACCTTCTTGATCCACTCATCTACTTTTGGGTATTTGAGTTGTCTCTTCTGTGTTCCATTTCTCCTACGCCCTCGTCCTGGGAGCGAGAGCCAGCCAGGCTGCCGAGCAGGGCTGCCCATTTCCCTGGCAGGTGCCCAGGCCCAAGACATCCTGGGTGCCTCATACCTGGAGTCCCCTAAAGGGAAGAGTCTGTGCCCCAGGGGAGTGAGGGCTGGGCCAGGAAAAGCTCAGGGTTTACAACACACTCATTCACAACACACCGCAAGGAATGATGTTCTGAAGACTAAGATACACACACAAGACTTGGGGGAGAGGAGGTTGCCAGGAAAAGAAACATCTAAATGGTTTCTCCACAATAAAGATCCAGGTTTCACAATAAATCAGACAACAAAATTTGAGAGCCAGAGCTGTAGCAAATAACTGAGAAAGAGCCACAGCAAACATCACAAAAGTAGATGCAGTTCTGTTGACACAACATGCCTTAAACCTGCAGTGCCCAAACTGTAATTATCTAGGATTGAAATGGCAACATTCTGAAAATGTAGGCAAATTTGCCTAAATACCAAGTGCAATAAAAGGAATTCTCACAACTGAGCGCATTAAAAAAGGCAGACGCTGGGTGCAAGGAAGTCAAGTTGGTCTCAAGAGGAAAACTTTGGGGTGGTTTTCTCTGCACTCTAGAGCTCCCTAAAGAATTGTCCTTGAACCACCTACATATCCCAGGGCCAGTTCAACCACACCCAGGAGGGCGCCTGCGTGAATGGCCAGGTGACAATCACTCATTTGTTCTTTCAGTAAACACACACTGAGCTTTCCATACGGGCTAGAGTGGCCTGGGGCCACATGGACGGAAGGCTCAGGCCTGGCCTCTAGGGAGGCTGGACATCTGAGCTTGACACAGCAGTGACAGCAGTGACATACATACCCCTCCCTGCCTTGGAGAGAGACACCCCCTCCCCGTCTAAGTTTAACAAACCTTGACTTCGATGTTTAACTAACATCTTGTTTTTCCCCTGCATTGCAAAGGGGAAAGGCCTTCTGCAAAGGAACTTCAAAACAAAGCCAAGGACGGAACCTGGCAAAGGCAGTGTCAGGATAGCCAGCCCCCCCCGCCCCCCCCGCCAATGTCAACGTCACCAGATGCTTGCGTGATAGGAATGGGGTGCTGACCCCAATCCACTGCCCTCGTCCATGTCCTTGTCACTCTAGTTACACACTGCTCTCTGCCAATGAGCTGGAGGGGGTCTTTCAGACTACTCTGCCCTCCTTACTTGTCAACAAACCAATGAAGTCCCCTCCTCTCCTTAAAACGCTCCTTTCTATTGGCTAAGGGGAGCGGAACCACAGGAAACAGCCCTGCAGATGGAGAGGAGCACGTGAAGGCCACAGCTCAGGAGCTGCCCTGGCCCAGCTGGCTTTCCCAAGCCCCGAGGGCGAGAAGGTGTGGTGGGTGTATTTAATGGGTGAACACGAATTGCAGAAATGGAGACCAGAAAGGAGCTATGAGTTAGACGAGATAAGAGAGAATGGTAGCTGGGATCAGACGGCAACAGCAGAGGTGAAGCCAAGTACACAAATGTGGGGTCCAGTTTAAAGATATCATTTAAGAATTTGGCCAGGAAAGGGTAAAGTTGAAGATTAATCCCAGATAACTGGCTTGAGTGTCTGGACAGGTGGTAACAGCACCGATGGAGACGGGTAAGTGGCAGCGATCTGAGAAGGAAGCTGGATCGCCTCTCAGATTTGCAACTGTAATGTCAGGTGGGCATTTGACTGTGTGGTCTAGTGGACAGAGGTGGAGATAAACTTGAGTGTCAACGCTTGTAGGTGATAACCTGTGGCCACAAACCAGGTGGGAGCACTGGGGGAGTGAGGCTGGGGGAGAGACTGGACGGGGCG
>PVIJ01023832.1:0-13438 GCA_004024925.1 Scalopus aquaticus
TCATTTTCCCCTGGCTTCCCTCCAGAGAAAACAGTTTTGCATTAAACAGCAGTTAAGATCTTAATCTTCTGGTCTTGGAAGGGACATGGTGTATTTTTCCGGGGGCACTTCCGCAAGAGGGCAGGACAGCACCCAACTGAAACTCCTTTTAAATTAAGTTCTTTTGATAAATGTACACGGTACAAAATGTACAAGAGAATAGGACAGTGAACAGTGCATCTCTTTTGCCCATTTCTCTTCCCCAAGGGCAACCCCAGGCACCAATTTCTTATGAGTTCTCCCAGAAGCACTTTATAGACATATAAACTTCAAGCAAAGGCCCCCTCCTTTTTTTTTTTTAAAGATTTATTTATTTATGCATACAAGAGCTGGCTGTAGGCCAGAGGTGGGGGCTGGGAGGGTGAGAGGATTCACCAGAGACAGATTGGGGAGCAGAACAGGCGGATCGACTGAAATCCACTGCTGAGGGGAGCAGCGGGGAGACAGGAGAGGTCTGCTGCGCCATGTGGGAAGCTCCCTAGCCAGGGATTGAACTTGTGCTGCAGTCGCTGCAAATAGCTTCATAGTGCTGAGATTTAACCCCTGTGCCACCAGGGAAGCCCACCCCTCCTTTATTTAGCTATGTGATTGTAGTTAATCATGGTTAGCCCATATTTCATTCATTCATATTTAGTATGCAGATGCCTCTTCTGAGGCATTCCACGCGTGGAGAGTCCAGTTGATGAGGACCAGGCTGTTGTTAAGTATTAGCCACAGTGAGCAACGTGGTAGTGACGCAGCTTAAGCAGCGTCGGACTTAGGACTTGCTCCAGTACATTCCTGGGGTAAGTCCATGCAGACAGAATAGCTCCATCAAAGGCGAGGACATCGGGAAGCTCGACAGACCTTGTGACGTGCCCTCCATGCCCATGGGTGGACATTCATGCCCACCAGGGACCAAGTGTGTGCCTCACACGTTGTAGCGGGTGTGTCTTTAGGGGAAGTGTGGATGTACCCGCACAGTTTTGCTGAAACACCACGAGTCTGCAAACCCAGCTGACGTGTTGTTTCAGCATCGTTCTAATTCAGTTTTTCTTATCGTGAGTGCTGAGATATCTCAGTCATGCTCACGGTCCACTCTTTTCTCTACGACCTAATTGTCCACATCCTTTGCATGTTTTTCCACTGGAGTGGACCCTTCTCTTACAGAAATGAAGGCTATTGAAAAGTTTAGTGACATAAATTGTAATTTTTCTTCAATTTGCCATTTGTCTTTTGTTGTTTGTTTTTGCTATGTGAGACCTTTACATTGTCTGATGTCACTGCAGTTAACATTTTCTTTCTTTTCTCCCCCCTCTCAATTTTTGTGTTCTGCTTAGAAAGAGTCCAAGATAAAGATTCCACTCAGAGAGGATAGAAACCGTTGTCCCCTTGCTGGTTTGTTTTGGCACTTTAAATTGTTTCCTTTTTTATTTTTATATATTTTAAAGATTTACTTATGCATACAAGAGCTGGGGTGTAGACCAGAGGTGCAGGGGGTGAGAGGATTCACCAGAGACAGAGTGGGGAGCAGAACAGGTGGGTCTACTGGCGTACACTGCTGAGGGGAGCAGCGGGGAGGCAGGAGAGGTCTGCTGTGCCCTGTGGGAAGCTCCCTGGCCGGGGATAGAACTCGTGCTGCAGTGGCTGCCCATAGCTTCACAGTGCTGCGACTTAACCCCTTGCGCCACAGGGAGGCCCGTTTCCTTTTTGAAATGTTCAGATCTTAGGTTTATCAGGCTGGTGTTTTTTAAAAAATATTTTGTTATTTATGTATTTTACATTTTGTATTCCCCTTGGGTAACCCACCACCAATTCACCCGTGATCCATCTCCATGGTCCCTTGTGTCCTTTTCTACTCCATTTTGTGCCCTTATCCTCCCCCTCCCCCCACTCACTGAGTGTCTCTCTCCTATTTGGTTTCCCTATAGTCCTGTTATAAGTGAAACCATTCGATATTTTTCTCTTTCTTTCTGGCTTATTTCACTGAATATGATCCCCTCTAATTCCATCCATGTCGCTGCGAATTGCATGTGTTTATCTTCTTTGAATGCTGAATAGTATTCCATCGTGTATATGGACCACATCTTCTTGACCCAGTCCTCTATTTTTGGACATCTGGGTTGCTTCCATACCTTTGCTATTGTGAACAGTGCCGCAATGAACATACGGGTGCATGTAGCCTTTTGGATTAGTGTTTTTGTGTCCTTTGGGTAGATTCCCAAAAGGGTATTGCTGGGTCATATGGAAGCTCCATGTTGAGCAGTTTGAGGAATCGTCACATCTTTCCATAGTGGTTGGACCAGTTCACATTCCCTCCAGCAGTGTAGGAGAGTTCCTTTTTCTCCACATCCTTTCCAGCATTTGTTGTTGCCTGTATTTTTTTTTTTATTTATTTATACATACAAGCTGGGGTACAGGCCAGAGGCGTGGGGCAGCGAGAGGGCTCACCAGAGACAGAGTGGGGAGCAGAACAGGCAGATCAGAAATACACTGCTGAGGGGAGCAGCGGGCGAGGCAGGAGAGGTCTGCCGCACCATGCGGGATCCTCCCCGGCTGGGCGTCGAACTCACATCGCTGCTGCCGACAGCTCCACAGCGCAGCGCTTAACCGCTGCGCCGCCAGGAAGGCCCCTGTTGCCTGTATTTTTAATGTGTGCCATCCTCACAGGGGTGAGGTGGTATCTCATTATCAGGCTGGTTTTGGATATAAGGTGAGTGGTGTGGGCCCTCCCGCATTGTTGCAAGGCTGTGGAATAACCTGCCTTTTCCCTGCTGGTCAGACCTGCCCGTCATCATCCACCACCTTCCATTCCTGGTGGTGTTTTCCCCCTGGCCCTCTGGGGTGCCTGCTGGGGTCAGTTCCACACTGTGTGTGCCAGTGTGGTTTTATGGAGGTACTGTTGAAGGAGAATTGTACCTAGTACTGAAGAGCCCCCCATACCTTTTGCAAAGCAGCTGGGCTGTGGGTAAATAAAACATTGATTCAGTCTAAGTACGGATTCCTTCTTGTGCCGGCTAGTGTGCTATTTCTGGCTTAGTAATGTCCACTCATCACTCAGCTTTTCTTTTTTCAATCAGATTTTTCCTGATTAGTCTTGACAGTTTTTCAATAGGCATGGTTTATCTATTTCACAAAGAAATCCTGCTGATATATATTTTTTAAGTTTTCTTTATTTATGCATACAAGCTGGGGTGCAGGCCAGAGGTGTGGGGTGGTGAGACCATCCACCAGAGACAGAGTGGGGAGCAGAAGCAGACTGACTGAAATACACTGCTGAGGGGGACAGCAGGGAGACCGGAGAGGTCTGCTGCGCCAGGTGGGAATTTCCCTGGTGGGGGATCAAACACATGCTGCAGTGGCTCTGGATAGTTTCACAGTGCTGCGCTTAACTCGCTGCACCTCCAGGGAGGCCCCCTACTGATATTTTTATTGCAATGTGTTAATTATAGAGAGCATTTCAGGGGTAATTGACATCCTTATCACCTTGCGTCCTCTATTCAAGAGCTTAAGTGCTTTGAACTCTTAAGAGCGTTAAAAAACACACTCACAAGTGGGCCTCCCTGGTGGCGCAGTGGTTGAGCGCTGCGCTGGGGAGCTGTCGGCCGTGCGCGAAGCGAGTTCGACACCCGGCCGGGGAGCATCCTACATGGCGCAGGCAGACCTCTCCTGCCTCGCCCGCTGCTCCCCGCTCTGTCTCTGGTGGCCTCTCTCGCTACCCCGTGCCTCTGGCCTGTACCCCAGCTTATATGTATAAAAAAAATTATATAGACACACATAGATAGACACACACAGATAGACACACACAGATAGTGACATACACATATAGACACACACACATAGTTAGACACATATAGACACACACACACACATATAGATAGACACACACACATATAGACACACACATATAGATAGACACACACATATATATATATAGACACGTGCTGCTAGGCGCCTGTCCACTCCACAGGGGAAGCCACCTTAGGCGTTTACTGGGATTCCCACCGCTATGAGGGCCACCTGTGATTGGCCTGGTCAGGGGTCCCCCAGTGTAGGATGCCGGGTCTCATCTGCTTCCTCTATTTCTCAGGGATCGAGGGAACTCCTCAGGAAGCCTCCTCCCACCAGACCCAAGCCAGCATTGACCTGGGGTACCTGCTGAGGGACCACATTGAGGGGAGAAATGGGGCCAATTCCACCAGGGCCCTGAAGCTTCCAGATGGCACAGGTGCCACCTGGTACATCCTCACCATCTTCGGCATCTTCGGCATGGTCGTCCTCTTCCGGTTGGCCAGCAACATCCTCGAGAGGAATGAGAAGTCCTTGGAAGACACTTATTACTCAAATGTGACCTCTGAGCTTCAAAAGAAAGGACTCCAGGACAATGTCCCCGGGTGCTCCGCACCGACCAGCAGCAACAGAGCTGCCCGCCAGCCCGTCCAGCCCAGCCGGGGGTCGACACGTGTGAACAGCAGCCCCCCAGTGGAATCCCAAGGGGCCCCTGAAAGTCAAGGCAAGCCGACCTCCCCGGGGGCCAGCTTTCCTGGTCGGGGGAGCGGCTCTGAGTTCACCTGCCACCTTGAGCGAGGCGTCAAGCCCTCAGCGGGGTTGGAAGAGCACCTGTGAGCGCTTCCGGCCAGCAGCGCGTGCCCGGACCAGTGTCCTGGGTCCTCCTCAGGCACACTGAGAAGCGGGAACGAGGGTAGTAGCTTCGGCCGTGCTCTCACCTTTCACGGGAAAAGTATATGCCCCAGGGGAGGGCATGGGGGTGAGTGGGTTAGATTCCAGGGGTGCATGTCAACATTCTGGGTAACACAGCTGAATTTGGAGTCAAATTCCCCAGGAGAAAATTCAGCTTGTGGGGCAGGGGGAGGGGGCCACATGAACTTGGAGAGGCTAGTGGATCACCTGGAACATGGGGGGCTGGGGTACATGATCCCCCAACCATACATTCTAAAGACACTACCTGGAATATGAACCAAGTTGTTAACATCAGAGGTTAGTCAGAATTCTTCATTTTCTTGGAAAAAATGGGGTCCATTAAAAGAGAAGCATTTGTTCTGGAATCAGAAGAACCAGATTCTAGTCTGGATTTGATTATCAACCATTTTATGGTCTTTGCACGCACTTCTCTGGGACTCGGTCTCTGCACAGGTAAGAATGATGCCAGTTCTGCCAATCTTACAAAGTAGAGATGCACTCATGAGATCATGCGTGTGAGTGTATTTTGAAAAGTAAAAGAAATCGGTGACTACAAGCCTTGTCATAGCAGTGGTGACAGCTGGTGCTGGTGGTGCTGGTCGTGATGGTGATGGGGTGATGGTGATGGGGTGAGGGTGATGGGGTGAGGGTGATGTGGTGACGGTGACGTGGTGCCAGTGGTGCCGGTGGTGCCGGTGGTGCTGGTGGTGATGGTGGTGCTGGTGGTGCTGGTGGTGCTGGTGGTGCTGGTGGTGTGGAGGTGGTGATGATGGTGCTGGTGGTGGCTGTGATATTTGCTGATGCCAGTGTTAATGCTGGTGGTGGTGTGGGTGGCAGAGGTGATGCTTGCTATAAATAATAAAAGATGGTCTTATCACCCAGAAAATTCTAAGTTTTGAGCAGCTCTGTGCTAGGAACCAGCATCAAAGACCAAATAGATGCCATTCTTACTATACCACAGCCACACACAGACCGGACACTGCGACAGGGAGAAACAGTCTCTGGGAGAAGACAGGTGGCGGGACGGGAGAGGCAGGGAAAAAGAGCCAGCTGGAGGTGAGCCAGGGTCTTGTGAGAGCAGGAAAGGGGCAGGGAACCCAGGCCTGAAGGCACGTGGTGTGGGGTGATGTCAGGCCCGGCCCCAGGAGAAGGCCCGGCCATCCCAGAGCCCGCCAGGGGCCTGGCATTTAATGAACAACCACTGATGGAGAGGCCTGGGCGGTCACTGTCAGGGGTCGTGGCCTCTCCGGGCACTGCGGGTGACCGCATCAGTGTGGACAGAGGGACAGTCCTCCGCCTGCTGGCCTGAAGTGTTGGCAATTCGGGCAAACAGCAGAACTGAAAAAAAATGGATTCATCAACCTCAGGA
Source organism: Scalopus aquaticus (assembly GCA_004024925.1). Taxonomy (NCBI): domain Eukaryota; kingdom Metazoa; phylum Chordata; class Mammalia; order Eulipotyphla; family Talpidae; genus Scalopus; species Scalopus aquaticus. The sequence continues at coordinate 6,089 of PVIJ01023832.1, forward strand.
CAGGGCAGAAAAAGAGATTTGTGTCAGCCACTGCTGTGCACCCACCTTAAACCCAGCAGGTTCAGCGTTAGTTGAAGCAGACTTGCTCCGTTAGTTGTCACCATATCCATTGAAATCTATCGCACTCTGCCACATTCTGCCACACACCGCCACGCCTACCGCGCCACACCACGGTTCTCTGATGCTGCTGCTTTACACCTCAGTCTTGGCTCAGGTGCCCGCCGTTGGGCAGGCGCATAGGCCTGCAGAGATATATTGAGGGGAGGGTGGAAAAACCTGATAATTTTCTCGTTACCCTACAGTCTACCCCCTCAGTTTTGTTGCCAAATACAACAAAACTGAATCCAACAAAAAACAACAGGACTATAACATAATATAACTAAGCCCAGTTCCTCCTATGAGCGAAATGATAAAGAAGTTATTGGCACCAGCAATGGGAGATCCCTCCCATCTGGTAAAATGCATGCCAATTTTCTGTCTGAAGATAATATTGTAGCTGGCATCAGTGGTCTCCCAGGTCGTTAGTACCACACTCGCTTTGCCAGTGAAGAGGCATCAGAAGGCCCTACATGCAATAGGAGTGGCGAGCTCATAATAGGCCATAAAGTTAAAACAAATGTTCCTTTTAAAATTGCTTCCCACTAGGCCAATCTCTCTAATGAACACTATTGCAAAAATATTCAACAAAATATTAGCCAACAGGATCCAACAATGCATCTAAAAGATAATACACCACGACCAAGTGGGATTTATTCCAGGGACACAAGGATGGTTCAATATCCGAAAATCAATGTAATCCAACACATCAATAAAAAGAAAAATAAAAACCATATGATCATATCAATAGATGCTGAGAAAGCATTTGACAAAGTGCAACATCCACTTATGATAAAGGCCCTTGAAATCCTTGGGACAGAAGGAACATACCTCAATATAATAAAAGCCATATACAACAAACCCACGGCCAATATTATCCTCAACGCTGAGAAGCTGAAAGCCTTTCCCTTAAGATCAGGAACAAGGCAAGGATGTCCACTCTCACCATTGCTTTTCAATATAATATTGGAAGTCCTGGCCAGAGCAATAAGACAAAAACATACAAGGAATCCAAATAGGGAAAGAAGAAAATAAATTATCATTTTTGCAGACTATATGATAATATGCATAGAGAATCCTAAAAAATCCATAGAAAAACTACTCAAAATTATAGACCAGTAAAGTAGCAGGATACAAAATCAATGATACAAAATCAATGCACAAAAATCAGTAGCCTTCCTATATACAAACAGAAGGAGAAATCAAGAGAATCACCCCCTTCAAAATTGAAACAAAAAAAAAATCAAATACCTGGGAATAAACCTAACAAAAGAGGTAAGGACTTATACAAAGAAAACTATAAGACACTATTAAGAGAAATAGAGGAGGACACAAAAAAATGGAAAGACATCCCCTGTTCATGGAGTGGAAGAATAAACATTATCAAAATGGCCACACTACCAAAAGCAATTTACAGATTCAGTGCTATTCTGATAAAAATCTCAATGACATTCTTCAAAGAAATAGAACAAATATTGATGAAATTCATATGGAATCACACAAAAAACCTCGAATAGCCAAAGTTCTCCTGACTAAAAAGAAAGAAAATGGAGGGATTACACTCCTGGATTTCAAACTATACTACAAAGCCATAATAATTAAAACAGCATGGGACTGGAACAAAAACAGATGCACAGACCAATGGAATCAAATAGAAAACCCAGAAATAAATCCACATATCTATGGACAACTAATCTTTGACAAAGGAGCGAAGAATATGCAATGGAACAAGTTTAGCTTGTTCAATAAATGGTGCTGGGAAAACTGCACTGCTACATGCAAAAAAAAGAAGCTAGACGACTACCTCATACCATGCACAAAAACTAACTCAAAATGGATAAAAGACCTGGATGTAAGACCTGAAACCATAAAAGTTATAGAAGAAAATATAGGCAAAACTCTACATGACATACATCTCAGCAAAATCTTTAAAGACGTTTCCCAAAAAGCGAAGGAAGTCAAGGAAAAGATAAACAGATGGGACTACATCAAACTAAAAAGCTTCTGTACCGCAAAAGAGACGATAATCAAAACAAACAGACACCCTCCTAATTGGGAGAAAATCTTTGCACACAATACAACCAATAAAGGGCTGATAACTAAAATCTACAAGGAGCTCACACAACTTAACAAAAACAAAGTCAACAATCCAGTCAAAAAACGGCAGAAGAGCTAAAAAGACACTTCTCCAATGAAGAAAAGCAAATGGCCAACAGCTGTATGAACAAATGTTCAACATCACTTATAATCAGGGAAATGCAAATCAAAATCACAATGAGATACCACCTCACACCAGTGAGAGTGGTGCACATTAAAAAAACAGGCAACAACAAATGCTGGCAAGGATGTGGAGAAAAAGGAACTCTTCTACACTGCTGGTGGGAATGCAAACTGGTCCAACCACTATGGAAAGCTGTATGGCGTCTCCTCAAACTGATAAAAGTGGAGCTTCCATACAACCCAGCAATACCACTTTTGGGAATCTACCCAAAGCACACAAAAACACTAATCCAAAAGGATGCATGCATACATGTTATTTGCAGCACTGTTTACAATCGCTAAGGCATGGAAACAACCCACGTGCCCCAAAATAGATGACTGGATCAAGAAGATGTGGTACATATGCACAATGGAATACTATTCAGCATTCAAAAAAGATAAACCCATGCAATTCGCAGCAACATGGATGGAACTAGAAGGGATCATGCTCAGCGAAATAAGCCAAAAGGAAAAAGAAAAATATCGAATGGTCTCACTTATAACAGGAATACAGGGGAACCAAATACAAGAGCGACAATCAGCGAGAGAGGGGGCAGGATTGGGGCTCAGAATAGGGGAGAGGGGAGCACAGGGGACTGTGGTGACAGTTCACGGGTGAATTGGTGTTGGGAAACCTATGGGGAATATATAGTAATGTAAAAGACATAAATAAAAATAACAAAAAAATAATAAAAAATAAAATTGCTTCCTGGTCTGCCACCCCAGGGTGGGTAACACGCACCCATAGCGGCCACTGTGTGGTCGCCCATGGCGTTACTGCAAGTCAGCCTCCAGGCCACCACCCCAAGGGGCTATCAGAGCCTCCCAGCGCAGGTGTGGAGCCTTCACAGCCCAGGGCCACTCCCAGTCCACAGTCTGTCCTGGGTCCACCCCTGTCGGGGCTGGCAATAAAATATTGCCCTGCCGTCCAAATCCAGGCTTTAACAAAATATCCGAAGTCTGCATTTGCAATTGGATGGGAGCAGCGGCACGATGCAGCAAAGCCTCCCCCGGGGCCAGGCCGCCTTTCCTGCTCCTCTCAGTTAGTGCTCGCGGCACATGCCACAGGCCCAGCTCCACCCCGCCAGCGTCAGAGTAGGGGCTGTGGCCCTCGGTCCGCGCTTTAGCAGCCATTACAATGCTCTATGATCCCTGCGGCTTTGGGGTTATAGGGTGCGTGAACTTTCCAGTCAACGCCCATATCCTTGCCCACTGCTGCACCCGAGTACCTGTAAAATGGTCCTCGGCACGACCGGCGGACGTCCCTGTGTAGCACAAAGGCTTGTCGGTGCTGCCAAAACTGCCTTTTGGTCCGCATGTGGAACAGGATAAGCTGCCAACAGCCCGGTAGCAGTGTCCACACAGGTGACCGCACACTGCTGCCCATCAGAGCCAGGCAGTGGTCCGATGATGTCCATCTGCCGGCGTGTCAGGGGCACCGGCCCCCCCACGCCTGGCCTATGGATGCAAAAGGTCGCCGTGGGTCAGCCCTGGCACACACTGCACATCGCTCACAAACAGTCTGAATCTCCTCTAAAGTTGCAGGGAGACCCCAGGCGCGCAGCGGCCCACATTGCCTCGCCCTGCATGGAGCAAGTGTCTGCGCAGCAGCTGTGCAACATCCCGCCCCGGGCAGTTCAAGCCGCGGCACCCAGGCTAGGGCGTCTGCTCCGTCTGGTGCTGAGGCCAGTGGGCATGTCCCGTGGCATGATAAACAGTCACCTGCTTCCGATGCCCGGATCCCATAGATCTTTCCACAGGGCCTGGCCCCAAATGGGCCGATGCAGGACTGTGCAGCCATTTAAATGCCACGTAGCGATCCAGTGTCAGGCCCCTGTACACAGCCCACTGTCAGTACAAACACCAGAGGGGAAGGCTCAAGGGCCACCACCATCCGTACCGCTCACAGTTCAGCCCACTGGCTGCTCTGTCCTGTCCCCGTTTCAAACCAAATGGTGCCTGTTTCTGGGTGTACAGCCACAGCTGTCCAAGACGCTGGCTGGCCCCGGCTGGAGCCGTCTGTGTGCCAGGCCTCTGCTGGAGCTGGCGCCCGTCCCTCCTTACAGGGACTGTCTTCAGGTTCGGCTTCTACACAGGCTTCTGAGTTCGGTTCCATACACACATATGTCACCGGGCCAAGAACCTCCTGCAACGCCGCCCTTAAGGGGCTCGTTCACAGGGTCCAGCGCAGTTCTAGGTATGCCCCCCACTTTGCCAAAGTGGGCGTTTGAGCAGTGCCACTATGGGGCTTTGCTGTCCAATCTCGTGCCCACCCAGCTATTGGGTAGGCGGTTCTCACTAAGACAGGAGCCGTGGCAGTTATATTTTCAGTGGCTAGTAAGGCCACGTACACTGCAGCCAGCCGTTTCTCAATTGAGGAATACCTAGCCTCAGCCCCTTCCGGAGTTGGGATCAGAACCCGAAAGGCTGTCGAAGCCTCTCTGACTTCTGCCAGAGTCCCCACCCAAACCCTTCCTGAGTAACGTGCACACCCAGCTCACAGGGTCGGGATGGGTCAAAACCTGCAGGCCTGAGCAGCCTGTCTAGTCCGTTGGGCTGTGGCGAATGCTGCGTCTGCCTCAGCAGACCAATCCCGTCTGGACCCCCACGTATCAACACCCAGGGGCTGTAGGAGCTGGGCCATGTGAGGTATAGATGCCCTCCAGTAACCCAGCAGGCCCAGAAAGGCTCGCAAGAGCTTCACTGTGGTTGGGGTGGGGTAAGCTTGTACTTGCTCTATGGCAGCGTCAGGGATAACCTTTGTCTTACCTGAGCAGAAAACCCCCCAAAACTTGACAGTCCGGGTCCTGCAGTTTGCCTCTGTGGATTGCCCAGCCACATGTCTTTGGCTTGTCAGTAGGAGAGGTGCCGCCTTTTCCAAATCTGCAAGAGTCATGGTCAGCAAAATGTCGTCAATGTAATGACACACACGCACTGAAGATGGCCTCTCCCACCCGCCAGGTCTGCTGCTCCCGCCCGTGGCACAGACGAGGGCTGTGCAGATATCCCGGCGGCCCACGGCCGGCCTCCCCACGTGAAGGCGAACTGGTCCTGACTCTCTGGGGCTGTATCGATTGAGAAGAAAGCATTTGCCAGCTCGGTCACAAAATGGCCCACGCCTAGCTCGTGGCTCAGACCATCCATCCGTTCGGCCACCGACGGCACTGCGGCGCGCAAGCAGGGGACGACTTTGTTTAATCCACTGTCAGGCGCCAAGGGCCATCAGGCTTCCTCACTGGCCACATGGGCGAATTGTGGGGGCTGTGGGCGGTACGAACAATGCCCACTTTCTCTAATTCCAAGATGGTGTCTGAAATTTCCTTGTGGCCTCCTGGCAACCAATATTAGTGTTAGTGTTAGTTACTCGCCCAGGGACGGGCAGTTGTAGGGGTGGACGCCTGGCGTGTCCACACTCCACTGCCTTTGCCATACGCGCCCTGAGCCGGAATCCTCCGACTGTGGTCTCCAGCCACAGGCCACGTAGCACATCCACCCCCAGGACGCACACTGCGATGGGCGACACAAACACTTCCTATTCCAGTCTCCAAGGGAACTCTTACTGCTGCCATCTTCACACTTTGGCCCCCACGGCCATCCATACAACAAGTAGACCCTTTAAATTGTTCAGGGTTTCCACAGAGCAGAGTCCATTCTGCTCCAGGGGCCACTGACGCCAACACTCTCTGCACACTACTTGGGGACCAGCGGATGGCAAGCTCCACATGTGGCCTCTGGGCCCCGCCCGTCCCCTGTGGACAGGTTCCTCGGCCCTCACCCTTACCCAAGTGAACAGGGCATCACACACAGGTGATTTTAAGAGACTCACTGGCCTTCAGCAAACTTTCAGCCGCTTAACAGCCGCTCAGGGCTTCCCAACCTTGGCACCAGCTTTTGCCTTAACACTCTGTGTGCCGGTGCCCTTTAAATTTACCAGCCCTTGGGGCCGGCCATTTTCTGTGCCACCGCATGAATGGTATAAGCGTTCAATAAAACACACACAACTCCTGAACTACTGGATATTAAAATAAACTGTACTGTCTCTCATAAAACACCTTACACTTTCACCAAAAGAATGTGTAAAGCTTCTAGACTGAGTACGATCCAAGAAATAGCTCCTAATAGTTCCAAGTAAATCCACTGTGGCGTGAAAAACCAGGGACTAGATGAACACGTATGAATACGTGAGCGGCCACCTGATACTGGTGACAAAAACACATACTGATATGTGAGCGGTCCACAAAGCGTAACTTGGCTTTTACAGCTCCTCTGCCCGGCTGCAGAGAACCCCACACAAGCCTGCTCTCACGCTGCCCTTTCCTCTACTCCGGCCGGTGCCTCTCTGGGCTGTGGCCCTGGGAGTGCCGGGCAGCACACAGGCTGCTTTGGGCCACCAAGGCCCAGCGGCCACCCCCGATTCCCATCTCCTAGGGTGTTACCAAAGATCCCTTCCATCCCCAGGGTCCCATAGTCCTAACCGAGTCCAAGTTCATCAGCGCTTCACTCCGATGAGCCTGCTGACTTGGATCCGCAGGCTGGGCTCGCCGGCCGTCTCCTCCTCCATCTGAGGTCTCCTCCCACTACTCCCGGACCTTGTCCGCCTCCTGTGCTCAGCGTCTTCAGCTTTCTCACCGGACTCTGCCGCGTGGCCTCCAATGGTGTCTGGACTCCAGCTCGCAGGCTGACCCCCCTCAGCTCCTCCTGAGGTCTTTGGAGGTTCCATACCCGGCTGTGTCTACTCATCCGATGACTGACGCCAACGGTGGCCGCAGGAAAGACGCAGGAAGCACAGGTTCTCCTTGGAGATGGGCAGACAGGTCAAAAAGAGGAAGGAGTCCTGGAGTCCTCGGTGGCGTTTTATGCTTGTTAATGGTCTCGTAGGGAGGCAACCAGGTGCAAGGCAGGCAGGGTGGCTGGGGGGCCGGGAGACTGGCAGGCCTCCCAGCCCCCAGCGAATCTTCACTCTCTCGGGCTCTCTGGCGGCGTCTCGTGGCCTCC
>PVIJ01023833.1:0-13480 GCA_004024925.1 Scalopus aquaticus
CCCTTCTCGCCCCCACCCCCTCCCCGCCACACTCCTCCCTTGCCCCGCCCCTCTGTCCCCCTCCCTCCACGGGAAACAGGGACACAAAGGACAGAATGAAAGGAAAGGCCCAAAGGTCTGACTGAGATGAAGGCCACGCTCAGACCACCCCTCGAGGAGGGGCCGGCCCGGCCGCGGGGACCCCTACAGCGCAGGCGGGCAAGGGGCGGCGCCGGCGAGAAGACCGCGGGCCAGACGGCCGTCCCCGAGGAGACACGCTGCCGGCAGGTGCAGGGACGGTGCTCGACGTCACTGGTCCCCGGGGACAGGGGCGCCACGACCGACTGAGGGGGCGCCTCGCACCTGTCGGGCGGTGTCCGAGACAGGGCACGGCCGGGCGGGAGGCGCGAAGGAAGGGAGCACCCGCGCTGGGGGCCGCCAGGGAACGTGGGCGCGAGGCGGAGGCCAGCGTGGGCGCGGGCACGGCTGCGGGCTGGACGCGCGCGGCCACTCGGAATCAAGTGGACGGCGGGGCACTGGGCGACGCCAAGCCAGGGACACGGCGGCCCCGGGAGGGGCAGGGGCAGCGAGAGCCCCGCCGGCCGCGGCCAGAGCTGGGGCTGGCAGGACCCCGGCCCTGCCCGCGCTGACCCGTGTCCGCGCCCCGGTGACACGCAGCCCCAGGCCTGAGCCAGTCTCTCAGCCACATGGTCTCTCCATAAAGAAGCTTTTATTTTTGCAGGCTTTGGGGCATGTCGTATTTCATGCTATTCACACCATTCTAATTCTGTTTTATTAAACTCTGGTTGAAGAAAAGCCCAGGTGGCATGAAAACATAAAGGCAAACAAAACAGTACATCGAGGAGACCGCGGGCCGGAAGCGTCCTGGCTGCAGCGCAGAGGGTTTGGCGCTGCCGGTCGGGATCGCCAGAACGCAGCCCTCGTGGAGCCCGAAGCTGGGGTCCCCTTCAGCCCCCACTCAGAGCTCTGCCGGGCGTCTGGGCAGCCGCGCCCAGGTGCGGAAGGTCAGCGGGGACTCCCTGCCCCCACGGAACACGCTGCGGGCCCGGGCGCGATGGGCCGCCCGGCTCGGGGAGGCGGCGCCGGCCGGAGCCTCTGCTGGAGCACCCGGGGCAGCTCTGGCCCGGAACTGGGGGCGCGTGTCTGCGCGTGCGGCCTGGGGGGCCAGCTCGCGGGGCCAGCACGGGGCGGGGGTGGCGGGGGGAGGGGCAAGGACCCTCTCCACGCAGGCGCTGCAGGGCTGGGGGCGGGGGCTGCTGGGCGCCGCGGCCTCCTCGCCCTCCCGCCCTCCGCGGAGAGGCCGCGACTCGAAGCTGTCATTCAAGAACTCCCCACGCTGCTGAGAACACTTAGAGGAAAAATATTTTACCGAATATTTTATTCTTCTGGAAGACATCCACTTAATAATGGGAGAAATACAGGTTTGTGCCTGTCAAAACCATTTCCTTGGGGCTTCATTATAAATTTCTCTGCCTCGTTTGAAGGCTCGGGAACCTGGTGTAAAATGACCCTATTCCCCTCTAAAATCTATGTGGCCACATCAAAGTTAAAATTACTTCTCCAAAGATCACGTTGCTTTTTCGGTTTCCGCCGCTTTATTAATAATGCATCAGACTGCGCGCGCCCGCCCCTCCCCCGTCCGGCCGAACTTGAATAATTTGAAAATAGCACCGAGAGCCGAGACCTTTGGGCTGCCACTCGGACAGCGCCCAGTAGGCCGGCCAGGGCAAGGGCAGCGGACACGCGGACACGCGGACACTGCCCGTGGGGGAGTGCCGTCACCGCACGCCAGCCACACGTGTGTGCGCTCACGTGTGTGTGCCGGTGTGTCGTGTGCACACGTGCTGTGGCCCGCATCACCACCCTCGGCTGTGTGCACAGGCTGTATACACAGTGAGGTCTGTACACATGTGTATGCTGCGTACATGTGTGTTTAGGCTCCATCACACGTGTGTTCGCGGGCACGGCCCATCACGTGTGTGTGCGTGTGCAGGGTGTGTCCTTGTGTGTACACCTGTGTGGTGCAGTGTGTGCACGAGGCACGTGGCGTCCAGGTGTGCGCACAGACACGCGTGGTGTGCGTGTTCCACGTGCAGGCTCACGTGGACGGCAACGTCCATAGGTGAGCTCAGAGGCCCAGGGCTGGCCTCATGGGCCAGCCTCGGGGACAGGCTGTGCCCGCCGTGGCTGTGGGTGCCTGTGGCCTGCACACCGGCCCTCCGTGTGCCCAGCCCTCTGCGTGCATGGCCATGTGTGTGCCCAGCCCTCCGTGTGCCCGGCCCTCCGTGTGCCCAGCCATGCGTGTGCCCAGCTCTCCGCGTGCCCAGCCATGTGTGTGCCCAGCTCTCCACGTGCCCGGCCCTCCGTGTGCGCGGCCGCCGGGAGGCAGCTTGAAGACTCCCAGGAGAGAAGCAACGACTCACGTCGCCGTCTAGGGCCCTGGGCGGCCTGCGCAGGCGGACGTGTTGGGCAGGGACCAAGTGGCAGAATGGGGGGGCGGCCTGCGTGAGCGTGAGGTCACGCGCGTGTGTGTTTCGTGCTAGCACCACCTGGCCTGGTGCCCAAGGAGCCCACGGCACCCTCTGAGGAGGTCAGGGCCACGGCAGAGGTGAGTGCCCTCCGGTCTCAGCTGACCACCAGTGACCGGCCACCGCCGGGAAAAGAAAGTGGCTGCCGTCTCAGCGGCCATCGCGGCGGGGCAAGCAGCCCCGGCCTGCGCCCTCAGAGCTTCCGCGCCGCGGGGCCTCCTCAGGGCCTCGCAGAGGGGGCTGAGGGTCCCGCCTCCTTCCGGAAAGGCGCTGGCCGGCCCTGGCTAGCGCGGGTGCCCGCCGGGCTGCAGCGCGGCCGCGGGGGTCTCAGCCCTGAGCCTCGCGTGAGCGCCGGGCCCGCAGTCCAGCCGGCGTCCGGAGAGCGAGAGCAGGCCCCGGCTTGCGGCCGGCGACGGGTGGGAGTCGACTCAGGGAGATGGAGCGTGGACGGCCCTGTCTTCCCGCGGGTCCGGGAGACGCACGTCGCCGCCTCTGCAGCCACGTGTTGCGAGAAAAGTCACCCGCCTTCCCCAAGACGCCAAAATCACACAAATTAGATTTAAAAAAAAAAACATAAAAACGCGAGCGCGGCTGGCACAGGGAGCTCCTGGCAAGTCTGCAGCTTCTCCTGCTCCTGGTGGGCCGCCCCCGCCAGCCGGCTCCCTGCCCAGCCCGGCCGCCCCGCGCTCTGGGAACCGCGACGGGGGCCTCCGGCCGCGCCACCTCCGCGCTCTGGCGGGGGGCGGGTCCGCACCCGCCCGCGCAGGGGTGGGGTGGGGTGGAGGGTCTCGCGTCCCTCGTCCCCTTGGAGGCAGGGGCTCCCCGGCCCTCCCAGGCCAGCCGCCCCGGGGCATGCTTGGCTGCTGCTGCTGTGTCGCCAGCACCCCCCACCCCGCAGCAGCCCCCTCGGAGCGGCCCGCTCTGACCAGCAGCCCGGGTGAGAAGCGCCCCCAGCCGTGGACACGCACCAGGCTTAAAATGGAGCCCCGGGAGCAGCTCCGTCCTGAGGGCCTGCTGCCCCCTGGTGGCCCGCACGCCGTCCAGCGCCTCGCCGAGGACAGCGGGAGGGGGCGCTCCCGCCTCCTGAGAGGAAACCCCCTTTTGCCTTCGGGTCTCAGGGGAGCCCCTTTACTGCCCCGTTGGCCCCCATTTCCAAGCCGGTGCAGGGAAAGCGAGAAGCGGGGAGATCCCTCGGGGCCGGCCGGGGCACTGGAGGGTCACGACCTGGACGCCGGGAGGGGCCGGCCCGCAGGGTCAGCGGGAGGAGTGTGGCACTGCAAGGCGGCGGGGACTTTGGGGACGGCGGGGACAGCCCGCCCTCGGCGCTGGGACAGCTGAGACGGGCGCCCCGAGCAGCCTGCTGCGCCGGCCCAGGGGCTGTGCCTGCCACGCTGCGCCGAGAGAAAGCACCGGATCCAGCTGCCGAGGAGACTGGGCGTTTGCAGAAGGCGGGAAGTGACAGTTTATTAAAAAATATAGGCTATACCGGGCAAAAGTAATATTGGGTTTTATGATTATTTCATACTGGGGATTGTTACACAGCCCCTGCCTGTTTATTATATAACCGCAGATTGCAATAATACGTCCTGGAGCTTGTGAAGTTCTGAACAAGCAATTTTTACATAGCTACGTTTAGTAGGTTGGTTTTTATAAAATAAAAAAAAAGGAGAAATTCATGTAAAGAGGAGAGAAAACGCGCTGTGGGGAGGGGAGCCACGTGCAGCGCGTGCGGGAGCTTCCCTGCGTGTGCAGAGCGCCCAAGGGCGTTTGCCCCGCCGCCCCCGCCCCGGCCTGCAGCCTTGCTAACGCCCACGCACGCGGCCGCACAGGGACACCCCGGCCTCAAGCCGCCCCACGCGGGCACCACGCAGGCACTGGGCTCCCCGCGGCGTAAAAGGCTCCGGGGGCCCGCAGACGTCACCGACAGCGCCAGACCCTCCGTGTCACCGCGCAGCGCAAGCGCACGGCCGAGATCGCCCCCAAAGACGTGAGGTCGGACCCCGAGAGGCTGCCGCGCCGCCTCCAGCCCGAGGGCGAGTGGAGTCCCAAGCACGAAGGGGCATTTCAGCGCGGACGGCTCGCGGCCCAGAGCAGCTCGGCCCTCCCGCCAGCGCCACACCAACGAGGTCAGACCCGCGGCTGACCTGGGCGCGTGGCCCGCCGGCCGCCTGCCCGCCTGCCCGCCTCGGCCGCTCTCGGCCAGAACAAGCGGCTCCCGGATCCCGGAGGGGGCGGCCGCGCCGAGACCCTGTCGGAGGCGCTGTCCTGCCCCGACCACAAGGCGGCCGCTCGCCGGACGCCATCCAGAGACGCACGGGCTGGGCGAGGGGCCACGCCGGCCCTCGGCACACCCGACCCCAGGGCCTCGTCCCCGCGGAGACATCTTCTCCGGGGAGAACAAACGCTCGAGCGCCCAGGAGGCCCTGCGTGGGCAGAGGGGCGGCCGGGGTCCCGGCACGGAGCTCGCGCCTCGGGGCGGCCCCGGGCCGTGGGGCACTGCTGCCCGGCACTGCCCAGGCAGCCCGCGAGGACGGCCACGGGGCCTGGTGGGAGCCAAGGGTTCTGGGCTCTTTCGCGTGCGTGTGGGCACCCCACACGTGGGCAGGGGCCGCGGCCAGAGCGGAGCCGGGGCTGGAGACGCCCCACGGCCTCGGCGGAAGGGCGGAGACTCGGCGAGCCCCTCCCCCCGCCCCGCAGGACACGGGCGGGTGTCTGCGCCCCCGGCCTCGGAATCCAGCGTCCCCGCGGCCGAGGGCGCTCGCGCAGCTGCCAGGGGAGGACGTGGCCATGCGGGACTGGCGCCCGCCTGCCGGCTCCGTGCCCCGGGATCCCGGCCCTGCCCCTTCGCCCTGGGGGCCGGTTACCCGGAGACCGGGTGAAGGCAGGGCGCCCCCAGCACCGGCCCCTGACTGCCCCCCCATCTCCATCTCCCCAGAGCAAGAGGGGCGGCCGGCCCGAGAGGCCCCTGTGGCTGATTTGCTTTGGAGGCTCCTGTCAAAACAAAACTGGAATTAACTTCTCAGTAGCAATATTAGTTCAGCATCGAACAAACAGAAAACCACCATCAGCCTTTCAACGAGCGCTGCTCCCACGCTGCCTTCCCGTCTGGCCTAAATAAATAATGAGGCATTAATAGAAAACACAGCTATTTACCTAAAAGAATAGAATTTCGAGTTCCACGAAACCGTCGCTGGTGTTTCCAGCTCTGATGGGAAAAGAGCAGCCTCACACCAACTGTGTGTTCAAGACGTTCATTAAGCCAGTGAAGAGGAGTGTGCCTGAGCTCCCCGACCCGGCAGTGAGAGACGTGTCTGGCCGACTCTTTCGCGTGCGTGCCGGGTATTCGACACGCCTGTTGCACACGCGCGAGCAAGCGGGGCTGACGCCCAGTCCCTGGCCGCGCGGGATTCCGAGGCCGCAGGGCGAGGCGGCCCCTCTGTAATCAACTTCCGATGTTTCGAAAACCGAAGCCATAAAGACCTGGTTAATCCCACTTTCCTTCCTGCGTCCTCCTTACCAGGTGCTCGGCGTTTACGCCCCGTTTTCCGCCCAACCCAGACGCGCCGAGAGAACGTCACGGACAGCACCCCAGCAAAGCTGCGCCCCAGTCGCGGGGCAGCCCGAGGCCACGGCCTGAGGAGCCCCGTTTCTGCCGCGGAGCTGTTGGCGCCGGCGGCCGCCCGTGGAGCAGCGTGTGGGGAGCGCGTGCAGGCAGGTGAGCTCCCCTCCTCTGTCGCCCGCCCCCCCCTCCACGGGCGTTGGCGATGAGCCTCACTTCACCCTGAAGCTGTGGCTCTAGCTCCCCGTGGCTGCATAAAAGGCCCCCCCAAAATGGGGCCACAGACGGCAACACAGGTCCTCGAGGTGGGCAGTCCCGCGGGCCCAGGCATCTGCTGGCCGCCGGGTGCCGCCCTGCCTCCGCAGGGCCAGGGCACCAGGTGAGCTTCCAAGAGCGCCTCGTGCAGGCCCCACGTGCCGCCAGGGAGGCCCTCACAGGCCCCCAGGGGGCCGCAGCCACCGGGAGACCCTACATGGGCGTCAAGGCCAGCGGTTTGAGGGCATGGACACTGGCTGCCCCGCTGGGCACCCAGGCTGCGTGAGGTCTCCACGACCGGGTGTCCACCGCCCGCTGCCCACAGCATCCTTCGTCTGTCCTCAGCTGCTGGTCTCGGGCCTGAGTCCCAAGGCTGCCCACTGCCAACCCTGAGTGCCAGGGCTGAGCTCTGCCCCACAACCATGTGTTAAAACCCCACCCCTGCCTCGGTGTGGACCATCTGAAGGGCGCTGAGGGCGCGGCAAGGACCCGGGGACGCCCCACAAGAAAGGGCCACATAAGGGAGGGGCGGCGTACAGGGCGAGGACAGGGTCTGCACCCCAGGAGAGGCCACGGGGTCGGCCCTGGGGCGCCCACCCGCCCCCAAGGCGGCCAGGAAACTCCGGGACACGCGCCTGCCGGCGGCTTACACCCCCAAACGGCCCTTGTGCGCGGATCCACACACCCTCCTCACCCCACGTCCAGAGAGAGGCCCCTCTTGCCCCACACTGCGCCCCACCTCCCCTCCACCTGCCGGGCGCGCCCCCCACGGGCACCTGCAGCCAGGGGCGGGGCGGGGCGGGCTGGTCTCTGAGCGCCCCGCCCCGTGCCTGCGCCTGCGCGCTTGGAGGCGCGCGTGCTGGTTCCGTCCCGCGAGAGCCCGCGAGAGCCTGTGCCCACCCGCGTGACGCCCCCACCCCGCGGCTCCATCCGCGCGCACGGTGTGGCCCGTGCACGTCCGCACATCACGGAGATGCCCGTGCGCCCCACGCCGCCTGGCCCGCGTGTGCACGCGCCCGTGGCTCCGTGTGCGCGTGGCTCCGTGTGCACACGCCGCGTGGCAGCTCGAGCCCCGAGCCCACGGCCCGGCCCGGGCGTCCGGCAGAGCGTGGGGCCAGGTCGGTCCGCGTGGTCGGCGCTGGGACCTGCTGTTCCGCCCGGAAAGTGGACTCGACTTACGCCAGCGCCACAGCGAGCCAAGCAGAGAGGCGTCGGGGCGGGAAAGTGAGGCTGAGCCCGACCCCATGACGGGCAGGCGCGGGGGATGCAGCCGCCGGTCTGGAGCCGCTGACAGCCTGGCCGGCGGCGCGAGACTGAGACCGAGACCCGGCGCCTCCCGCCCCGCCCCGCCAGGAGCCTCGCGCGGAAATCGGCCGCCGGCTCTGAAGTGGCCTTTCCTGCACACTGCGGTGGACAGAGCAACGGCGGGGGCGGCGGCCGGGCCTCTGCGGGCGGGGCTGCGCGGGCAGGCCCGGGCCGCCGGTGACACATGGACTGGGGTGCAGAGCCGGGCGCCCAGAGGCAGAAAGCACGTCCTGCCGAGGGTCCCCCCAAACCACAGCTAGAACTATTTGAGCAACAGAACAAACAACACAGGGTTGAATTACAACCAAGAGCGCCATAAACATGCCTGAGTCTGCGCACACGCGCACGTTTGAATAAAGGAAGGGGCGACCTGCGCCCTCTCGGGGGCTCACTCCGCTGCTCCCAAGGACTCCAGGGAAGCGCGGGGTGTGGCTGACAGCAGAGGGGGGGAGGGGGAAGGCGGTGCCCCCAGCCCGCCGTGCCATGAGTGCATCGTGCAGCTCTGACCACGCGGCCCAGCACAGGCGGGGGCTGAGCCGGGGAGCAGGAGGCCGGCGGCTGGGCAGGGAGGGGCCGCGCCGCCCGCTGGCTCGGGCACCCTGCCGCGCTGCCACCGGCCTGGGGAGGGTCAGTGGCTTCTCGCAGAGGATTCGGGGCCTCGGCCTTGATGGTGGTCGAGGCAGACTGGCCGCAAGGCTGCCCGGAGGGACACAGCACAAGCACGGCGCTGGGGCCCCAAGCCGCCCGGCGCTGGGGCCCCAAGCCGCCCGGCGCTGGGGCCCCAAGCCGCCCGCCCCCGGGCCAGGTGCCCGCGTCCACCGTCTCTCTGGGCCCCGGTGCCCGACCGTCCTCTCGGGTGCCCGAGCCCACGCCCCTCGGCCGGCGTCCGCCTGTCGGCACCCGGAGGCCAGGAAAGCCTGGTGGAGCCGTTTCCCTCTGCCCCGCAGTGGGGCGACCCCCAGCTCTGCCAAGAGCCTCGCCTCCGCCCCTGCACACGCCCTGGGGTGCCCCGAGGCGCCCCTGGCCGCGGGAAGGGAGGCGCACCGCCCCTGGGCTCTGCAGGGACCAGGAGCCGGATTTATCCTTCTGATTAAAGACCCCGCTGCGGTGGAAAACAAATCCCCCTGGTTCTCCCCCAACGAGGCAGTAAGCGGGACCTGCGCGGCTCCCCTGAAGTTCTCCCGCCGCTGCCGGCGCCGAGGCCCAGCGCTCTCTGGCGCCCAGCGAGGCCAGAGACACTCGACCCTTCTCAGGGTTTATGGATTTGCCGCTTGCCTGCGCAGCCGACATCGCGGGGTGCAGCGCACACCTCGGCCAGCAGGCGCCTCGCTCCCGCCCGCCCCGCGGGGAGGCTGTGCCGGGCTCCGGGGACACCCGAGCCGAACCCCCAACCTGCCTCTGGCCCCTCTGGGCTCCGCGGCCCCGCCCCAGTCTGTGCCCCAGGCCGGCAGCCAGGGTGGACGGGGCGGGCTGGGCCGCGGCGCCGCCTCCCGGGGACAGCGGAGACGGATGATGAGCCGCGCTCGAGGCCGCGTCTTGATTACCGGCTCCGACGCGTCTCTCCAAGAGGCTGTGGGAGACGCAGCGGGGCCTTCGCTTCGCTCAGACAGAGCCGCTGTTTTATTGCCCGATCTGTAACCCCCTCACGTCGGCAGTCAGCAGCTAGGACGGGGACCGCGCGCGCCCGCGGCCATCTCTGGAGGAAAATGAGCGGCGCCTGAGCTGAACCTCATCGCGGGCTGAGGGAGAACCCGCCGGCCGGGAAGCCGCGCATCGGCGTGCTCGGGCGCCCTTGCAGACTGGCCTCCTCGAGAGCGTGGCCGGCGCGGGCAGTGAGGCCGGCGCAAACGGCAGCGTGGAGGGCCCGGGGCATCAGACGTCCACGTGCTGGCGCGGCCTCGGCCAGAAGAGGCAGTGGGCGCGGGGCCTGCAGGCTGCGGGTGGGACCCGATGCCGCGCGCGGCTCTGCAGACACTCGGGACGCCTGCGGGGCCCGGACTGACCAGGAGGCTGCACCCTGCCCGCCCAGGCCCACTGCGGTGCCGCCCTGAACACGGTCCAGAAAGCCAGCTGCGCCCGGGCTCCTGGCCTGGTCATGTAGGTCTGCCCCTGGCCTCAGGGGGGCACGGGCCGGGGCAGCCACATGCGGACCCCGCGGAGCGGAGGGGTCTGGCTGCAGACACACGGGCCTCAGGCGAGGGGGGTCAGGGGCGGGGAGACCAGAGCCGGACCCCGCGCTCCAGCCAGGGCTCCCCAAGACTGCGGCCCGTGCCCTGGGGGAGTCGGGGCTGACGGCCAGGCAAGGGAGGAACCGTGATTCGAGGACCACGCGCGGTGAGCCGGCCGCCCAGCCCAGCCCGCGGCGCGCTGGCAGTTGCTCCAGCTTCGGCCTCCGCGGAGGAGCGCCGGGACCCTGCCCGCTCCGAGAAGGGCGCGCAGCACCGAGCGCGCGGCACCAAGCAGCTGGTCCGCGAAATCCCGCAGGCTCCTCGGTCCTCGCGCGCCCCCTGGCGGCCCGCGGCCGTACCTGCAGGCCGGGCGGGCCGCCGTGCGCAACGCCCTCGCGTGGACACGCGCGGCCACTGCGGCCTCCGGGGCGCCGGGCGGGCGGCCGCCAACTCCCGCCAGCCGCGCTGACCTCGCGCCCATCTCCAGGCCCGGCCAGTGCGGGACGCAGGGGCCGGGACCCCAGGCTTTCGAGGCTCCAAGTGCCTCTTCGTGCTGGCAGCCGGCGCGCCAGGTCGCTGCCGGACAGAGGGGTGTGGGCCGGGGCAGGGGGCGCCCAAAACCCATGCCAGTCCCGGCCGGCAGGCCGGCGCCCTCCCGGGGTCCGCTCCAGGGTAGGTTTCTGCTCGAGCCTCCACCCTGCAGGGTGGCCGCGGGGCCTTGAGGTAGGAGTCGCCGAACCGACCCCCGAGGTGGTGCGCTGAGCCCTCATGAAGGGGACAGACTTACCTCTCCAGAAGGGGGCGCACCGGAATGACCAACGCCTCCAGAAGGGGCGGCACTGGGCGGGGCCCGCCAGGACAAGCCCTCGGGAGGCGGGTGCCGGGCCGCGGAGCCGACCCCCAGCACAGCGCCCGAGGACCCGCCACCCCACGTACAGGGCGGCCCGGCGGGCGCTGAGGCAACACTGGCCAGAGCGCCGGGGGCAGCCCGCGGGCTCGCTGCTGGGCTTCAGGCTTGCCTTCTGGGCGCCACCCGGGCACCGCGGGCGCTCCTGTGCTCCCGCTGTGCGCCCCGGTCAGCACCGGCCGAGCCCCTGGGGGACTGACCCGCGCGTGACCCTGCTGGGCCTCCGGAACGACCCCAGCTCCCGCGCCGGCCTTCGGGGCCCGGCCCCGCCCCTAGCTGCGTCCCCCAGAGCCCCACCGGGGTGCAGAACTGCGGCAGACCCAGAGCCAGCAGACCCCAGCGAACCAGGCCCCCCCGAGAGGCGCTGCGCCCAGAAGCGCGGTGCTCTAGGGCCCAGGCGGGGTGACCAGGAGGTCCACCAGGCCGCTGGACAGGTCCACTCTCCTCTGCGGCACCGGGCACAGGGTGACCCCACAATGGCGCCCAAATGCAGAGCCGGGCCCCAGCCTGGAAGCTTCCACCGGCTGGCTCGGCCCGGTCTGAACTCCGTCTGGGCAGCGGCCCCAGTGGGTGTCCAGCACCTACTGCTCGACTCGGGCTGGCTCTCACCAGAACGCAGCCTGTGCACAAAGCTGCCCAGCAGGTCTCCACAGCGGCCACAGCGGAGCGGACACGGGGCCGAGGCCCCAGCTGCGGTCACCCCAGTAGCCCGAGGCCCTGCTGCGGGGGCCGCGCAGCCCAGGGCCGGCCCGCGGCTCGCCAGCCCTGAGGGGTCAGTCCTCACTGGCTGCGGCTCATTTAAAAATGCAGTTTTTAACCAAGCGAATCGCTTTATTCAACTGGACCCGCGGGCACGAGGGGGCCTGTCCAGGCCGGGGGCCTCAGACGGGCTTTCCCGGCCTCACAGAGGCCCCGCGGACGGTGCGAGGGCGCTGGTTCCGAGCCGCTTCCTCCCCTGGCCTGGAGGCTCGGCCTTGCGGAGGCGCCGCCGCAGGTCAGGCCCAGCGGCCGCCAGGAGGCCGTCGGGCAGCTCTGGGCTCGGGCGGAGGCAGCCGGCAGGCGCCATCAGGGACGGCAGTGCTGTCCCGTCCCGTCCTGCTCACGCGTGGGCACCTGGTTGCCAAGGCCCTGCCGGCCCCCGGCCTGTCCGACAGCCCTGACCTCGGCGTGCAGACGTGGGGCCGGGCTGCCCCTGGTGTGGGTGCAGAGCTCGCCCCGCCCTTCTCTCCCCTGCCTGCCGGGCAGCTCCGAGTGGGTCTCTCTTCTGGAGGCAGCGCACAGCAGCCCTCGGGCAGGGCCTGCACCCACGCGCCGAGCACCCGCAGGCTCAGCACCGATGCGGCAACCACCCCGTGGGCCTGGGGCCCGACGCCCGCCCGCCCGCCCGGCTCACTGCACAGAAGCCCCTCCAAGGCCGGTCTGAGGGTCCCGCCGTCGGCTACAAAGCAGACTCCGCCTTCCGCAAGCGCACCGCGCAGGCCGGCTGCCCCAAGTGGACGCCGACACGGACGGACCTGCCCACCGAGAAGGGCACCCGGAGCAGCCCTGGCCGCAGGCCCAAGGGTGGGGCTGGCTCCGTGCGAACTCCAGGTGCTGCCTAGACGGCGCAGACCCCGCGCCCCACGCTGCCTCCACAGCCCGGGGGGCACGCGGAGCCTCGGACCCCCTCCCGCCTGGTGTGGCTCAGCAGCCCCCTCCCGCTGGACAGCAGCGCCGTCTGGCCCCACCGACTCCAGCAAAGCTCAGCCCGGCCGGCTCCGCGGGGGAGGCGCGGGGCGAGGACCCTCCGGGACCCAGCCCACAGCGGGCTGCACTGGCTGGAAACCTGAGCCGGCCCTGCCCGTGGACCTGGGGTTCGGGTGGGGCCGAGAACAGCTGACGCACCCCTAAACAGACCAGGGGACCAGACAGGGCCGGCGCCGAGCCGGCGCCAGGGGCCAGGGGCCAGCCCACAGGACCGTCCACCTGCCCTGCGGGTCTCTCCCAGGGGCTCACGTCCGAGACGGGGGCAGTGCCCGGATGCCTCCTCGCGGTGACCAGACCCGCGGGCAGCCGGCGTCCCCGGCGCAGACACGCTTCGCACGCGGCTGCTGCTGGCCGAGTCGGAACATGTTTATTGCTGCCGCCTCCGGGGAACACGCCCGCCGGGCAGGTACGTCCACCCGCGGCCCTGTGGACGGAGCGTGACTGGCCCGCGGACTCCTGCCTCGCGGGTGCCCGCGTGGGGTTCGCTAGTTCTCTCCCCGCAGCGCAGGCAACAGTTCGCCGTTTTCCCTCAGTTCCTGGTGAGAGAGAAGAAAGAGCAGCGCCTGAAGAGCCGGTGAGCCGGGGCCCAGGGGCTCGGCGGCCACTGGGCAAGTGTCCAGCTCCGCCCATGCCACGGCAGACCCCACGCCGGAGGCGGCAGCCGCTGCCCGGAGAGGCCACCCCGTCCCCCGGGCGCTCAGGACCGCAGCCAGAGCACCGCTGGGGTGAGGCCGCGGCCAGGGGGCCAGGGTCACCGCTCGGGCGGCGCAGGGTGAGCGCGTGACCTGAGAGGACAAGCGGACCCAGCCGGCGACGTCCAGTCAGATGCGCCCTCTTAGGTCCTCCGGGCCGCACGGACGTCAGTCAAGCCTGAGTCCGCAACTCCCTGTGACGCGCCAGGGCAGCGCCGGGCAGAGGTGCCAGCGGTCAGCCGGACCCTCCCCGCCAGGCTGCGAGGGGCGACCCAAGGCACTGTCACCGCGCGGGTGGGCAGGCGGGGACGGGCCAGCGG
>PVIJ01023834.1:0-13488 GCA_004024925.1 Scalopus aquaticus
AAAAAAAAAAAAAGAAAGTAGTGCTTTATGACATAAAGGTGAATGTACCACTTTAAATTAGTGTTTTTTTTAAAGATTTATTTATTTATTCATACAAGCTGGGGTACAGGCCAGAGGTGTGGGGCAGCGAGTGGGTTCACCAGAGACAGAGAGGGGAGCAGAACAGGCAGATCAGAAACACACTGCTGAGGGGAGCAGTGGGCGAGGCAGGAGAGGTCTGCCGCACCATGTGGGATTTGTCCTGGCTGGGCGTCGAATTCGCATCACGTGCTGCCGACAGCTTCACAGCGCAGCGCTCAACCGCTGCGCCACCAGGGAGGCCCTAAATTAGTGTTTTCACAGTTTTTGGATGGGTATCTAGGAGAAGAATTGTTGTATTGTATGGCATATCTATTTTTAACATTTTGAGGAAGTTCCATACTGTTTTCTACGTGGACTGGGACAACCTACATTCCCAGGAGTGTAATAGAGTTTCTTTATTTCCACATCCTCATCAATGTTTGTGTTTCTGGTCTTTTTGACTTGTGTCTTTCTCACAGGTGTGAGGTAGTACCTTATTCTTATTTTTATATGCATTTCCTGGCAATAACTGATGAACATTTTTTTTTCTTATGCTTATTGGGCATATGCATGTCTTATTTGGAAAAGTGTGAATTGTACACTTCTATACGTTTTTGTTGAGTAATTTATTTTATTTTTGATGACATATTTGAGGTCTCTGTATTACAGTGTATAATGTAGTGCAGAAGATTTTCAGTTTAATTTAGTTTCAATTGCTTACATTCTCTTTTATTTTTCTTGTTGGAGGGAAAAATACAAGTATATTATACCTGCATTTTGCTTATTTTTGTTAATAAATTTTATCATTTCAAGTCTCAACTCTAAGTCTTTTATCTATTTTTTACTTAATGTTTATATATGTTGTGATACGATGGTCTAATTTAATTCTTTGCATGTAGCTGTCCAGGTTTCCTATTATTGTTTACTGAGAATTTGCTTTCAATAATGAAGAACCTTGACTCCTTTGTCAAAGGACAATTGTCCATTTAAGTGTCAGTTTATTTCTGACCTCCCAATTCTATTTCATAGGTCTGTGTGTCTACTTTTTTCCATCACCATACTGCTTCGGTTATTATAGTTTTGTAATATAATTTGAAGTCTCAGTGGGTAATGCCACTTTTTTCTCAGGATAAATTTGACTATTCATGGTCTCCCTTGTGGTGCAATGGGTTAAGTCTTGGCACTATGAAGCTGTCCATGGCCACTACAGCACGAGTTTGATCCCCAGCCAGGGAGCTTCCCACATGGCACAGCAGACCTCTCCTGCCTCACCCGCTGTTCCACTCAGCAGTGTACTTTTCAGTAGATCCTCCTGTTCTGCTCCTCACTCAGTCTCTGGTAAATCCTCTCATTGCCCTCCCCCCGACACACCTCTGGCCTATACCCCAGTTCTCATATGTATAAATAAATATATTTAAAAAATGACTACTCAGGATATTTTGTGGCCCCATATGAATTTCAGTAATATTTTATTTTTTGAAGTATGTCTTTGGCAGTTTGATAGAGAATGCAGTGAATCTGTATATTGCTATGTATAGGATCATCATTTAACAATGTTAATTTGTCCAATCTTGAACAGCAAATACCTTTCCAAATCTTATCTTCTATTCCTTTTAACAATGCTACAGTTTCACTGTATAGGTACTTCACCTCCTTTGGAAAGTTTACTTCTACTGATTATTTATTTGATGTGATTTTAAATGGGATTGTTGTCTTTGTTTCTACCTCTTCTAGTCTGCTGTTTGCATTTAGGAACAGAACTGTTTTTTGTACATTTATTTTGTAACCTGCCACTTTGCTGAATTTATTTATTTATTTATTTATTTATTTAAAAGCTTTATTTATTTATGCATACAAGCTGGGGTACAGACCAGTGGCGTGGGACGGTGAGAGGGATCACCAGAGACAGAGTGAGAAGCAGAACAGGCAGATCATTGGAAATACAGAAGGCGAGGTCTGCCGCACCATGTGGGAAATTCCCAGTCCAGGCGTCGAACTCGCATTGTCGCTGCCAACATCTCCACAGTGCAGCACTTAACGGCTGTGCCACCAGGAAGGTCCTGAATTTATTTATTGTTTCAGTTTGTTTTCTTTCTAGTGCAATCTTTAAGGTTTTATATAATCATATTGATTTTTGAATGCTTAATATTCCTAGTGTTCCTAGGATAAATTCCATTAGGTTGTGATGTGTTCCATTCACTGTATCATTGATTTCATTTTCCTAATATTTTGTTGAGGAATTTTGCATTGCATGCATCAGAGAAATTGGTCTGTAATTTTTTTGTGGTGTATTTCATTGATTTTTTTTTTATCAGGTACTATAAGTTGATTATAATTGACTTGGAACAATTCCTTATTTCTCCTTTTTTGCAGGCATTTGAGAAAGACAGCTTTTATTTCATGTTTGCAGAATTGGTATATCTCACTAGTGAAACTATCTGGTCTTAGACTTTTGTTTTTTTGGGGGAAAGTTTTTATAACTGTTTCATTTTCCTTGCTTGAAATTAGTCTGTTCAGGTTTTTTTATTTCTACTTGATTAAGTCTCCCATGGATATATATTTCTAAGAATGTTTATGTCTCCTAAATTATCTAATTTCTAACATGTATATGTTCATACAAATCTCTTTTGATCTGAATTTTTTTGATGTCTGTTGCAGTTTCCCTCTCCTTTGATTCTATTTATTTGAGTTTTCCCCTTTATTTTCTTTGTTGGCCTAGCTAGAGGTTTGTTTATTGTGTTTCTTTATTTTTCAAATACAATTCTAACTTTACTCTTTTATATCATTTTATTTTAATTTATTTTATTTATACTCTAGTATTTGTTATGTCTTCCTTCCACTGGCTTTTGATTGATTCATTCATAGTTTTTCTAGGTGGGAGATATGATTATTTATTTGAATTTTGTCTTCCCTTGATATGGGCCAATATCCCTCTATATCACCCTTTAGTACTGCCTTTGCTAAATCGCATAGGTTCTGTTAGCTTGTGTTTTCATTTTCATTTGTTTGGAAGTAGTTTTTAAATTCCTTCTTTCATTTCTTCTTTAATACAATAGTTACTAAGTAGTGGTTTGTTCTGTCCCCACATGTTAGATTTGTTCTCACTTTTTTTGCGATTCATTTTTAGTTTGATACCATTGTGATCAAAAAGATATTTGATATGACTTCAATATTCATGAATTCATTGATACTTGTTTTGGGAGCCAATATATGGTCTATCTGGCAAACTGTCTCATGGTCTCTTAAGAAAAGTGTTTATTCAACTTTTGGAGGGTTAAGTGATCTATGTCTATTAAGAACATGACACTTTCTTGCATTTCTGAATAAAATAAAGGAATTTTGTAAAATAGAATTATAGATTGCAACTTCTGAAATAATTCAGAAAAGTTTGAAAATTCTGGTTTCCTAAAAATTTTAAAGTACATATTATTATATAGCCCCAATTGATAAGCAAAGATGTGACAGACCTAGTTAGTTTGGAGAAGCAAGATCCCAAATCACTCCACACTGATCCAGAATTTAATACAGAGAATACAAAGATCATTGTAATAAATTGGAACAATTCATAGTGTCACAATAGGCAGTGAACTGGCTAAATGACCACAGTATTTGTTTACCTAGATACAAAACAAACAAACAAACAAACAAACAAAAAACCACGGCATTTACTGGCAGCATAAACTTTTGTGAAGATATTAATACCATGAGAAAATACTACAAAATAAATATGTTGCTATCATTGCATTTGTCACTTTATACAATGTGTGAACATTATAAAATATTGATGAATTTTAAATAAAATGTTATTTTGAGTTCACACAATTATCGTTGTTTTGTTGTGAACAGGAAAATGATTTATAAGATTGTTTTTCATTTTTATTATGATTAGATATCATTTCAACATATCCAAAATAAAATGATTTAGCAACCTGAAACTCAGATTTAAGGAACAATTTAGAATTAGGCTTGTATTAAGTAGTTTCAAATTTCCTGAACTTATGATGGATTTTTTGGGACACTTTCTTCAGAATAAAGCCATCTACTTTGATACATTTAAAACAAATGCAGTACCTAGAGGGAAGACAATGGCAATAAAGGTCCAAATCGAATAACTAGAAAGAACCCAAAGCAACAGCTAATTTCTCAACTTTAGGAAATACAAACATGAGAAACAATGACAAAAAGCCAGTGTAATTAAGGAAAAAAAAATGGAGGAGACATAAATGAAGTAAAATAAAAAAAAAAGATAGTTCAAAAAATCAATGAAAGCAAAAACTTATTTGAAAAATAAGCAAAATTGAAAAAAACATTTAGCCAAGCTGACAAAGAAAAACTCAAATAAATATGACCAAAAATGAAGAAGCTAGGGCCTCCCCGGTGGCGCAGCGGTTGGGCGCTGCGCTGTGGAGCTGTCGGCAGCGGCAACGTGAGTTCGACGCCCAGCGGGGGAGAATCCCACATGGCGTGGCAGACCTCTCCTGCTTTGCCCGCTGCTCCCCTCAGCCGTGTATTTCTGATCTGCCTGTTCTGCTACCCGCTCTATCTCTGGTGAACCCTCTCGCCGCCCCGCGCCTCTGGCCTGTACCCCAGCTTGTATGTATAAATAAAAAATAAATCTTAAAAAAAAATGAAGAAGCTAACATAGACAGTTCAGATACTCAGAGGATAATCAGAGATTACTATGTACATTTATATGTGAATGAATTCAACAGCTAAGATGAGATGGACAATTTTTTAGAATTATACAATCACCCAAGTCTGAATAAGGAAGAAAGAAGAAATAGAAAAACTGAACAAGCAAGGAAATTGAAACAGTGATCAAAACTCTTCCAAGACCAGATGGCTTAACAAATGAGCCTACAGAACATTCAAAAATGAAACAATACCAATCATGCTCTCACTCTTCAAAAAGTTGACAGAAGAAATATATACAAACATATTTTGAGCTTAACATC
The DNA here is from genome assembly GCA_004024925.1 of Scalopus aquaticus. Lineage (NCBI taxonomy): Eukaryota > Metazoa > Chordata > Mammalia > Eulipotyphla > Talpidae > Scalopus > Scalopus aquaticus. The sequence continues at coordinate 5,016 of PVIJ01023834.1, forward strand.
ACTTTAATACCACACAAAGTCAACCAACATGTAAGAAAACTGCAGGTCAATCTCTATAGTAGAGAAAAATTCAGAAATCATCAAGATAATCTTAGCAAACCAAATCCAACAAAAGGGCCAGTTGGAATTCCTGCCAGGGTCAAAGGGCTGTTCTGCAGCTGAAAATCAAACAACATTATTCATCACATCAATAAAAATAAATTTAAAAACAATATAATATCAATAGATGCTGAGAGAACATTTGATAAGATTCAGCATCAATTTATGATGAAAACCCCTCAACACAGGGAATAAATGGAACATATTTCAATGTAATAAAAGTCATATATGAGAAACCCACAGCCAGTATCATTCTCAATGGTGAAAAACTGAAAGCCTTTCCGCTAAGATCTGGTAAAAAACACTATTGCTACTGCTTTTCACCATAATATCAGAAGACTTAGCTACATCAATCAGGCCAGAGAAAGATAAAAAAAGAAATGAAACAAGGAAAGAGGTAAAATCATCACTATTTGCAGATGGCATAATTACATACATTGAGAACACTACCGAAAAACCAATTAAAACAGCCTTCCACTTTAGTGCAGTTAGAAGATACAAAACCAATACACAAAGATATGTAAACAATGACTCAGAGGAGAAAAGATTAGAAAGCAATACCAATTACAAACACTAAAAATAAATAAATAAGAGTAAACATAGCAAAATAGATGAAGGACCTACACTAGGAAAACTAGAACACATTGTTAAAAGAAACAGAACAGAGAAAAAATGGAAAGGTATCTCACGCCCTTGTTATTTATTTATTTATTTATTCATACAAGCTCAGGTGTAAGCCGGCAGTGTGGGGCAGTGAGAGGGTTCACCAGGGACAGAGTGGGGAACAGAACAGGCAGATCTACCAAATACACTGCTGAGGGGAGCAGCGGGAGAGACAGGAGAGGTCTACTGCACCATGTGGGAATCTCCCCGACGGGCACCAAACGCACGCCACAGCTGCCGACAGCTCCACAGCGCTGCACTTAACCGGCTGTGCCACCAGGGAGACCCTCTCATGCCCTTGTATTAGAAAAGCCAACATTGACAAAATGACCTTCTAATTCAAAGCAATTTTGCGATTCCATGCAATCCGAATATAAATTTCAATGATATTCTTCAAAGAAATAGAACAATCATGACTGAAATTCATATGGAACTGCAAAAGATCCTGAATACACAAAAACTCTCCCAATCAAAAAAAAAAGTGGAGGGAAATCAAACTATGTAATAAATCAGACATCAAACATGTAATAAAGCTGCAATAATTAAGACATCATAGTACCGGAACAAAAACAGACATATGGACCATGGGAATGAATTGAGAACCTAGAAATAAACCCTCACCTAACAGATAATCAGGGCAAAAGCAAACAATTTGCATTAAAACAATTAAAGCATATTTAATAAATTGTGTTGAGAAAATTGGACTGTCTCATGCTAAGAAAGATTCTAGATGACTGTCTCACACTTAAACTGGAAAAAAGATGGCTACAAGACCTGAAGCCATAAAATTCACAGACGAAAACATAGACAAAACATTCCAAGACATAAACCTCAGATATCTCTTTATGGATTTGTCCCCAATGGGAAGGAAAACAAAAGACAATATAAATAATAGGGCCCATCAAACTAAAAATTTCTGCACAGTGAAATGTGCAGATGACTCACTGAAAGAAACTATTTGTACACTATACATCAGACAGGGTATAGTACTCAAAGACTTACATAGAGCTCATACAAATCAACAAAAAAATAAAACAAGCTAAATTTGAAAAATAAAAAGGCATAGGAGTCAATAAATACTACTCCAAGACACACAGATGGCCAACAATAGTAATATTCATTATAATTGATATTCAGGGAAATGCATGTCAATCTACAATGATATTCTACCTCACACTCAAGAGAATAGGACATATAAAAAAGCCAAAACAAAACCTTGGTGAAGATGTGGAGAAATAGGAACCCTCTTACACTGTTGGTGGGAATGTAAACTGGTCAAGCTCTTATGCAAAGTAGTGTGGATATTCCTCAAAATAGTAAAACTGAATTTTCCACAGCATCACAAATTCTACTCCTAGGTATCTCTATAAAGAACACTAATTAAAAAGGAAACCTGCACTCCTATATTTACTGCTGCATTATTTTCACTAGCCAAGATATGGAAACATCTTAAAACAATTGAGTTTATGTTGATAGGGAAGGAGGCCATCCCCCTTCTCTGTCATTTTGTGATGTTTTCACTTGATTAGTGATATTACTGTACCCCCATATTTTTCAGCCAGCAGTAACATTCTAAGTTACTATCCATTCCCTACTTTTTCATAATAATTACAATTTTAAATGCTTTTTCTAATGTTCTTATCACGATGAATGTAAGAATGTGACTAATTAGTGCTAATGAGTTAAATGTTCTTTTGAGTAAAATAAAGTTCATATAAACATTACTATAAATATTTGCATATAAAATAAATTTCAATCAACTAAATAATTAAAATAAAATGAATTTTAATGAATTCCTAGAGAAAAATGTATTGTCATGAATACTATAGACTGGTAATCTCATGCATCATGACAAATCTTTAAAGTATTTATCATCATTCAATATATATATTTTTAAAGATTTATTTATTTTTTCATAGAAGCTGGGGTGTAGGCCAGAGGTGGGAGGTGGTGAGAGGATTCACCAGAGACAGAGTGGGGAATACAAAGGCAGATCAACTGAAATACACTGCTGAGGAGAGCAGTGGCCAAAACAGGACAGGTCTGCTGCACCATGAGGGAAACTCCCTGGCCGGGTATTGAACTCATGCAGCAGGTGGCTCTGGATAGCTTCACAGTGCTGCACTTAACTCGTTGTGCCATGAGGGAGGCCCCCAATATATATTTAAAAAAAATATTTTTACAGCATAGATAACATGTATAAAGTATATTTAGAAATATAATATCTAGTGATTTTCAACCACCATCTGTGTCTCAGGTTGATTTTCTTTCTTCATGTCTATCTATGCTCTGGATATCAATTCAAATGACAAGTCTCCCATTAAGATGACCTTAAAATTTTATCCAGAGGTTAGGTTCTGGCCCATGAAAAGCCATAGTATTTATAACTGCCTTGTGACCGTTACCTTTCTCTTCCTGTTTCTAGGAATTCTTTGTACTTATCTTAATTAACAATAGTTTTCTAAAAACAACTCTCAGTGGTTTCTATTCTTAAGATTTTCTATCTAACAAAATATATGCTATAATCCTCCATATAAACATGAAATAAATAATAATTAAGACATGCACTCATACTATATAAACTTAAAAATATTGACTTTCTTTTCAAGAAAAAAAACAATAAATCAAAATGGAGAAATTATTAAGTTGACTGATTAAAAATTAATTCTCCTGATAAAATCATTTTCTACTTATGGAACAGATAATGTACACACATTTGTTTTCTCAAAACATTAAAAACAGATCTACCATATGATCCAGCAATTCAACTTTACATATCTAGCTGACAAACGAAAAGAAAAAAAAAAATTAGTTCAAAACTATTTATGTAACCCTATGTTAATTGAAGCACTAATCACAATGGACAAATTGTGTAAATATTCTTAGTGATCTAGGGCAAAAGAGTGGATTAAGAAGATGTAGTGTATTTCCACAACAGAAAACTACACATCTATAAAAAGAGATTAACTCTTGCCATCTGTGACAACATGGATGGAACTAGAAAGGAATATGCTAAGCAAAAGAAACCAGAAGGAGAAAGACAAGGCCAGATGGCTTCACTTATATATGGAATAGAGAGGGGGATAAAAGGGGCAAAACAACACAAAACAAAACAGACCTTAGAAATATGACTCTAAATCCATGGCTATCAGTGGTTGAGGGTGGAGGTTTACAGCAAGGAGAGGAGTAGACCTAATGGGCTTTGGAGGAGAATAATTGGTGCTTTAGTGTGGTATCTACATCTGAAGAGAGGTGAACCTATACTTCTAAATCATATACAATATTGTCAACCAATATTTCTTCAATTAAAAAAGAAAATAGGAAATATTTGGAAATAAATGTCATGTATGTGTGTGTGTGTATTTTCCCATCACCAACAATGCATATGTATATATATATTATATTTACATCCTTTTTAAGCAATTTTTACCATGAAGCATGTTGTTTAACCTCTATGTAATAATGGTTTTGGCTGTTTTTTAATTTCTTATTTATGGCATTGTTGTCATAGAAAGTATTAGGCATAATTTCAATCTTTATGGTTTTATTGACAATTGATTTGTTTTTCATTATATAATCTATTCATGAAGATTTTCTCTATACAATTGAAAAAATATATATGTGTGTGCAATAATTTTGGGGTGAAGTGTTCTGTACATGTCTGTAAATCATGTTTGTTCTAGTTGCTCTTTTAGAAATGTTGTTTCATTATTTATACATTGTAATGTTGATATGATTATTGTTGCATGTAGGGTATTAAGGTCTCCTGGTATTTTTGTGTTATCTCTTTTAAGTTGTATTATTGTCCTTATAGTGCTCCACTTTTCAGTGTCTATGTATTTATAAGTGTTATTTCTTCTTGCTGTATTACAACCTCGATCATATTATAATGTCCTTCCTTATCGCTTTCAACATTTTTTAATTCAAAGTTCATTTTAGCCGCTATAAATACAGTTATTCCTAATGTATTGGTTGCCAGTGACTTTCATAACAGTTTTCCATTGCTTGATTTTGTTGTTCTGGGGTATATCTTGTAAGTTGCAAAAAGTTAGCCTTTGTTTTAAAATCCATTCAGCCACTCTACAACTTTTAACTAGTGAGTCCAAACCATATAAGGTGATTTATTGAGATATACATTTCATTATATTTTTAATTTTGATTTATGTTATTTATTTGTATCAGTATTCTACCGGGATGAGTATATTATAGACTATTTGTGTGTTCAGTTGAGGTATCTAGTCTCTAGCTGGTTCTAATGGGACTATTTGTTATTTTCTTCTATCTCTTCCTCCATGTTAAGTTACTTGAGTATCTTGTGTTTTCATGTTCATTTTCTATTGTTTTCTAATAATCCATTTAGGATTTCTGGATTTCTCTTCTATATGTCCGTGTTGGTAATTTTTTTTTTTTTTTTTAGTTTTTCCTTTTCAGTGAAACTTAATTTTCCCTTTTTCTTGATTGTTAATTTTCTTGGGCAAAGTATTCTGTATTGTAAGGTATTTTTCCTTTCTTTAAGTACACTGGATATATATTTTCAATCCTTTTCTACTTTTAATCTTCTTGTTGAAAAATTTTATAGGTTATCTTTTAGGCTACTTCCTAAAATTGTTAGGAATTGTTATTTCCTTATATGTTACCCTTTTGTCTCTTGATAATTTTAATGATGAGTCTATTTTTGGCTCTCAATAGCTTTCTCACCATCTGCCTTGGTGTATGTTTATATAGTATTATTTAATTTTGGAATATTTGGTCTTCTTGGAGCACAACTTCTGTTTAATTTCCTAGTGTAAGATGTTTTCCAGTGATTATTTCTTTAGTTTTTCTATGTCTTTGTCATTTTCTTCTTGTTCTGGAATTCCCTTGATATGTATTTCATTTCTCTTTAAGTTATGCCAGAGAGCTCTTACACAGTTTTCTTTGTTTTTAATTTTTCCTCTACCTGTTTTATTTTTTCTCTAGTATTATATTTTCAAGTTTATTAATTTTCACCATTGCTTCTATTTGTCTGCTAATAAGGCCCTCAATTATAGTTTTTAAATCTTTTATAGTATTTTGTAACTCAACTATTTCTAGAGATAGCTGCTTCATTTTTCCATGATCTTTATCCCATTGTTGCTTAATACATCATTTTTTTTTTTAATTTTCAATCTGCATTGCCATTATTCTTGACCTTATTTCTCCTACTCTCATGCTCTGGAAATGCACGGAGTTGGGGCTCCTTTTAGGGTATCTTTTCCTGGTATTTGTTCTGTGTTTGTCTCTCTGCTCATTGTCAATTTTGTGTGGGTTTTAGTAAGGACAACTTTTCAAAGGAGTGTCTTTCTACTCCTTGGAGTAGGCAGTGTTCTTATACCAGCAAGGGTTTTGAAGTCTGGGGCAAGAGGTATAAAGGATTACCTCCAGTAAACTCAGTAATTTGAAATTGCTGTTGTAAAAGATTTCCTTAGGTGGGGGAAGAGACAGTTTTTTTATATATCTCCACCTGGGATGGAGACAACTGCTTTTTGTTGTTGTTGTTGTTGTCGATGATGTCTTAGCCTAAGATGGGTGTGGTCATGAGTTTCCCATATTCGGCCTGGAATTCAGTAGTAGTCTCTTATAAGGAGGTCCAGGAGCTCTGATTTAATTTAGGTTACAGCTGTTCTGTATTATGAGCCTAAGATTTAAGCCAGGAATCTTTACTCACCGCTCTTATATCCCAAGCTGTCCCACAATGCACCCTCTGTCCTAAGTGTCTACTCATGCACCCATTATCCAATGCATTGCTGAGTATTAAGAACACCAATTTTGAAATGATTCTAAGTCAAAAGGTTATGGGGCTCTGCACCTGGTAACTCCTCCTCATGAGTTGTGCTGTCCAGTCATTACCTTTTTTTTTTTAAAGATTTATTTATTTATGCATACAAGAGCTTGGGTATAGGCCAAAGTAGTGCATGTGTGTGTTGGGGGGTTGTTGAGAGGATTCACCACAGACTGAGTGGGGAGCAGAACAAGAAGATTGACTGAAATATACTGCAGAGGGGAGCAGTGAGTGAGACAGGAGCTGTCTGCTGTGCCATGTGCCATCAGCTTCATAGTGCTGAGACTTAACCCCTTTTACCACTAGGGAGGTCCCTGCCCAGTCATTACTTTAAATAAAGTTAACTTAGAGATTTTCCAACCACTTTTAGTGCTAGTATGCTGATAATCAATTTTCTTTTTTTTTAAATATATTTTTTTAATTTTTACATACAAGCTGGGGTACCAGAGGCGTGGGGCAGCGAGAGGGTTCACCAGAGACAGAGCGGGTAGCAGAACAGGCAGATCAGAAATCCACTGCTGAGGGGAGCAGCAGGCAAGGCAGGAGAGGTCTGCCGCATATGTGTGATTCTCCCTGGCCGGGTGTCGAACTCGCATCACCGCTGCCGACAGCTCCACAGCGCAGCGCTTAACCGCTGCGCCACCAGGGAGGCCCTGATAATCAATTTTCCCTGTATCCAACAGGGTCAACACTGAAGAGATTTTTGCTATATTGTATAGGAGTGGGTTAGGAAAGAACCTTGGCATTGTGCTCATTAATAGAGGCCACTGGTAGTAAGGCTGTTGGCTCAGCCAGGTCCCCTGGGGAGGGGGAAGTAGATGTGGTAGTGGCACACTCACTTGAGTGAGGGGAAAGCCTTGCAGAGGATCTGGGGTACTTAACATAGGCTGGGTCCCTGATAGAGATACTAACATAGTAGGCATTCTGTTCTCAGGGATCCTCACAAATAATGCTGATTCCTCCCTAATCCATTCATACTAATGTCTGCACCATTCCAATAACAACCACCACCATAAAGACAAAGTAACTTCAAAAGAGAGCCCAGTATATGAAGAAGTCAGCAAGGTCAACATAAAAGTAATCAAACAAATCCACAACACCTCCCTCAAGAAAAATAAAATAAGTTAACCCCTTAAGTTATGCTAAAGGTATTTAAAATTATAATAAAACAGAGTGAACAGAAGTAGCAAAATGGGCAGGCAAAACCTAACACATGGAAATACACAAACATAAAAAATCTCAAGGGGAGAAATATTCTCCACAAGCCAAAAGAAGTCTTCCTAGACAAACAGAAGCTGAAAGGCTTTGCAAACACTAGACTTTCCCTATAAGAAATGTTGATTGGCACACTCCTACATAGAAAAAAAAAAAAAAAGAAAGAAAGAAAAGAAACATAGAACAGAATTTTCAAAAATAAAATTACTATAGCAGGTTCTTATATATTATTTATCACTCTAAGTATAAATGGACTGAACCCACAAATTAAAGCCCAGGGTGGTTGTTAGGATAAGAAAACCAAACAAGACTTTTTGTTGCCTCCAGGCAGGGATCTCATCTAAGTTCTAAAGTTTAAAATAAGCTCACAGTGAATGGTCAAAAAACAATCTTGCATTTAATTAAAAAAAGATAGCATGAAAAAGGTGAAATATAATTAACAAAAGTAAAAATTGCTATAATCACAGCACCAGTTACATCATATCTCAATGAATCTGGTGTCCTTTTCCTATTTCCTTTACATAAAAAGTACGTAAAAGATACATCAGACAACACTATAACTGCTCATCATGAGTTTTGGCTTGTTCACATCAAAAGAGTATGGGAAAAGTAAAATAAAAATAATTTAATCAAGTTTGTTGTAAGAATTGTACTTGTCACTTGATGGGAGAGAGGGTGAGAGGGAGAGGAGAGGAG
>PVIJ01023835.1:0-13484 GCA_004024925.1 Scalopus aquaticus
GAGAATACAGGGGACCATGGAGATGGATCACGGGTGAATTGGTGGTGGGCTGCCCAAGGGGAATACAAAATGTAAAAGACACAAATAACAATAAAAAAAATGGAAAAAAAAGAAAAAATAAATAAATAAATAAATAAAAAGTATATACTGTCCTGTCTTTTTCGTACACTAAAGAAGGGAGACATTGGGTTTACTACCTGTGTGGAAATACTACAGGTGGATTTTCTTCCCTTGAAATGGAATATTCTTGTCCAATTATACAATTAAAATCATTATTAGAGCAAGATGCCTAGTCCACTACTCAGCTCAAAAATAAAGTCACCTTGAACACAGATGTCTGGCATAACTGTCTGCTTGCAGTGCATTTCTATATAAAGACTATAGTTTTATCACAGAACATTCAACCTAGGAAAGTAAAGATTCAACATAGCCAATGTTCTTTATTCCAAGGTAATAAAGCATCAAATTCAAAATGCGGAAAAATGTAATCCTAGAAGATAACTTTATTGTTAACACTTTAAGAATTAGACAAAAATTCCATCTTTGAAAACATTATTTATCATTGGTTGAATGTCCCCAGTGAAATATTTTCAAACAACATTCTGCAGAAATGAGTCTAATTTCTTAATTCCTGGACCATTCAAAAGCAACTCAATATAAAATGAGCCACATATCTGACCTGACGCCCTGGGGCTGGTGTCATAGGCATATCGCCTGCACATCATGTGGTCATCCATGCTTAGTAGGGCCCAGCTTCTCTTAATGTTCTGCTTTAACTGTCGTGAAATTCCTAATTTTCTAACAAGAAGCCTTTTGTAGTTGCTGCTTTCCTTGCTTTCCTTCCTTGCTGCTTTTCCTTTCCTACGTCCCCCAAATGAAAACCCATCCTGGTCACAATAATGTGGTTAAAATGACCAGCAGGTATAAGGTTGAAATAAGAACCCAAAATAAAGTGGTTAAATTGGAGAAATATTAAAAAAAAAAACATAAAATACAAAGTAGAGGTACCAGGACACAGTGGTATGCTGGTGAGGACAAATGCATATAGCAAATTAATGACTTCCAAATATGAATATAAACGGACGGTAAGCCCCTCAAGTCAGGTCTCTTAGTTATTTCAGGATGTAATCAAATAAAACTTGTAGATACCCAGTGAAGATAATAGATGTAAGAGTCCCTTTTCTTTTCACTGTCCCAGTATCTGTATGGGCGAGGTTGTGAACAAAATGGTTACTTTGCAGGAACTCACAGAACTATTTCCATTGCAAACCATTTCACTGACTAATACTGAGACTAAAATATCTTTCATGAACACTTCTGATATATTTTAAAATGATTTTCACACCAGGAGAGTTCCTATTCCAAATGCTTTCTACTCTTGCTCAGTGACAGTAGTCCTGTTTTCTGACCTCCATTTCTTCACGCCACCAACCCCATACTACAGATAAAAAGATGCAGCTCCATCTCAGGACATCTCAGGACTGCCCAGTTTGTTGAAATACCAATGATACACAGCACTGCCTAAGTTTAAGGTACACAAGGTTTTGATTTGATACATTTAAAAATTGCAAAATGATTACTGTGATAGTTACTGGTTACCACCTCCATGCTATCATATACTTCATATAAGTTGCCACCAAACATCTTTAAGAATAATTTAATCTGTATTTAGTGCCACTAATTTACAATGGCCTGTTGCCTCTTTTACCTCAATTTAATCTCACAATTGTCCCTCCAGCAAATGAACAAGGCAACTATAATGAGTGAAGGAATTAATGGGAGTTAAACAAATAAATCCAGTTAGTAAAGATGGCATTTTAAAATACAGGTTCTGCATTTTATATTTGGAAAAAGAGAGGTTAAAATATTCTAATGTTTTTGGGCCTCCCTGGTGGCGCAGCGGTTAAGCGCAGTGCTGTGGCGCTGTCGGCAGGAGCGACGCGAGTTCAACGCCTGGCCGGGGAGATTCCCACATGGCGCGGCAGACCTCTCCTGCCTTGCCTGCTGCTCCCCTCAGCAGTGTATTTCTGTCAATCTGCCTGTTCTGCTCCCTACCCTGTTTCTGATGAACCCTCTTACTGCCCCACGCCTCTGGCCTGTACCCCAGCTAGTATGCATGAATAAATAAATCTTTAAAAATATTCTAATATTTTTATATGCTGGGAGGAAAACTGAGTATTAGAAGTTGGCTGATAAGTTCACTAATATTCTGCCACTTTAGAGAAAATTCAGTAATTCCTAACATTTTACTCTTATTTAAATACAGCTAACTTTGGAATATACCTAACATTAAAATTGAATATATCAAAAATCTAAGTCTGCAAGGGTAATTTGATAATAATTAAACATATAGATTTCTTCTTATTTGCCCAGTATATTTTGCTAAAAATCACACTTATACCTAAGCAGTAAAACAGATGAAGAGACAGGTTATGTTTGTTTGTTTTTAATTTGGCTTCTGTAATCATGTAGAACATTGTTTTACTAGCCATTTCTCTATGGTTATAGCCAATTTACAAACAGAGGCCAATATATTTTACATATATATATATTTTTAAGATTTTTTTAAAGATTTATTTATTTATACATACAAGCTGAGGTATAGGCCTGAGGCGTGGGGTGGCGAGAGGGTTCACCAGAGACAGAGTGGGGAGCAGAACAGGCAGATCAGAAATACACTGCTGAGGGGAGCAGCAGGCAAGGCAGGAGAGGTCTGCCGCACCATGTGGGATTCTCCCCTGCTGGGCGTCGAACTCGCATCGCGTGCTGCCGACAGCTCCACAGCACAGCACTCAACCGCTTTGCCACCAGCGAGGCCCAATACATTTTATATTTTTTAAGGACACACACTAGCAGGGGTATGAATGGACTGAGTGTGGCTGACATTAACAGAATCTAGTTCATAAATTGGGCTTCCCTGGTGGTGCAGCGGTTAAGCGCTGCGCTGTGGAGCTGTGGGAAGCAGCGATGCGAGTTCGACGCCCGGCCAGGGAGAATCCCACATGGCGCGGCAGACCTTTCCTGCCTCGCCCGCTGCTCCCCTCAGCAGTGTATTTCTGATCTGCCTGTTCTGCTCCCCGCTCTGTCTCTGGTGAGCCCTCTCGCCGCCCCACACCTCTGGTCTGTACCCCAGCTTGTATGTATAAATAAATAAATCTTTAAAAAAAACGAATCTAGTTCATAAAGACAAAAATGGGTGGGTCATATCCCTCTATGGCCTATGAGACCACATTCAGAACTGCTCAGACCACCTTTCAGATCAGCTAGAAGAGAGACTGGTGAAGAAAGTGATAAGCAAGGTTTATTTTAAGGCTTCTGGTCTGAGAAATCTAAAAAATGAGTTGCTATTAACAAGAATGAAGAAAACTGTGTAACATCTAAGTTTAGGTAGAGGCTCGAATCTGAGTGTTCAAATTTCATTTATCTATTAAATATCTACTATGTATCTTTACATATCATAGGAGGATGGATATCAAGGTCTAGAGTTTAGGTCAGAAGTCTTTAAGAGATCTATTATGAGAATCATTAGCATGTAAAGGATATTTACAGACACGGCACTGCATAAAATATAAAAAAGATTAACTGTGGGGAGAAATGATGTTGAAAATTTCCTGAAGAGCATAACACTATAAAAGTGAGGAGATTTTAAAAGATCAACACAAAACTACTAAAATTAAAAGCATTATACAGATTAGAAAACCATAAATATGTTTAATGTACACTAAGCAGTTGGAGAAAATGAGTGAAGAGAGAACTGAAAGACAATATGCAAAACTTGGTTTTCAAAACTAAGGAAGGAATAGGAGGGGAAGGTAAAGGATACTGGGAGAAAATGGTGAGCATCTAACTTAGGGATGATGGGAGGTTGTGGAAATGCGGTAAGGAACACGGACACGGGGGGATATCTGAAGGTTATTGAAAAGTAATCTCCAATCTGGAAAGACAGCAGTAAAGACTCCATATCCTCACGATGACACTGCCACATAATAAAGCCAAAAGCCCTGAGGGAAAAACAGATGGCCGCAGCACACACTGGGAGCAAGGGTCTTGTGGAAAGGGACAGGGAAATCTTCACAGTCTGACCCACAAGAGGGAGGGGTGACCGCTGTGCAAGGACCCACAAAGTTGACAGAGGCACGTGCCAACATCAGAGATTCCTGACACCCGGCACTGCACTGGATCAGGGGTTGTGCGCCTTGGCACGGAGGACAGAGGGTGCACTGTTGGAGAGCTATAGAGGTGAGGATTACTGGCATCAGCCTGAGCTACTCAGTATAGAACAGTCAGTGCCTGAGTATGAAGGAAGAAACAGGCTGGAACATCTGTGTCTCCTCATAGATGAGGTTAAAGCATAGATGAGGCTACTGGGTGGGATATCCAAAATACCTGCCACTCACCACCCACCCTCACCCCCCACCCCAGCCCACCCGGGCTAAAAACAAGACAACAAAGAAAACTGAACAAACTAGAGCTCAAGCACCGGTGACTAGCAAGAGCAAACACTCCAGGATAAAGCTCTGTGCTGGGAAAGAAAAAAGAACACCTCCTGTGACCCCCCCATCTGCTACAATCTGTGCCCACGCCTGCATCTAGGCTTAAAAATAGCCTACAGAAGCGGACACAAGACTTTGAGACAAAAGACCAAGAAGCTGGCCCAGAGGAGGAAATGTCTCTGGATCCCCACCACAGAACTCTTGGATCCACAGCACAGCACTCAGTGTGAATTCCTGAATCTACTGGAGATGACCCTTTGGTGCCCTACTACCCCGTTCCTCTTTTATACCTAATAAACTTTACTAGTGCCAGTCTTCCGATTACTTCAACAGGTGCAGAGACAAGTGTCTGAAAGTCTTTTATTACAACCCATTAAAAATTACAAATGAGGAGAGAGAACAACATATCGCAACTGCTGGAGCAAATCCCCCTGAGAGTAATCTCACTCCAGAAGAACTGGAGTTTATAACTGAAGAGGAGTTCAAAGTAACGGTTCTCACAGTGCTTATAGAAGGCAAAAAAAACAACAGAGAATGTAAAGCTGCAACAGAATAAAGAAAATATGAAGCAGCTACAATTAGAAATAACAGAGCCGGGCCTCCCTGGTGGCGCAGTGGTTAAGCGCTGCGCTGTGGAGCTGTCAGCAGCAGCGACGCGAGTTCGACGCCCATACAGGGAGAATCCCACATGGCGCGGCAGACCTCTCCTGCCTCGCCCGCTGCTCCCCTCAGCAGTGTATTTCTGATCTGCCTGTTCTGCTACCCGCTCTGTCTCTGGTGAACCTTCTCGCCGCCCCACGCCTCTGGCCTGTACCCCAGCTTTTATGTATAAATAAAAAATAAATCTTAAAAAAAAGAAAGAACAGAGCCAAGAAACACTATAACTGAATTAAAATATATAACTGAGTGTCTCAACCACAAAAAAAACAGAAATAATGGACAGAGTTAATGAGCTTGAAAACACAATAGTGAAGAACACAAATAGAACAACATAGAGGAAAAAAAGCTTAAAAAAGGAAAATAGTTTAAGACGCCTTTGGGAGAACTTAAGGAGGGAAAAAGCAAGTGCCAACTAAAAATAAATCAGAAACAGTTATATCTGATAAAACAGATTTCAATTAAGAAAGGTACTAAGAGATAGAGATGGTCAATATATTATGATAAAGGGACTAACAGAACAAGAAGTAACACTCATAAATAAATATACACTGAATGAGCACCAAGATACTTGAGACAATAATAGAACTAGAGAGATATACTGGTAAACAACAGTAATACCAGGGGAACTAATATCCCATTTACAATAATGGACAGATCCACAAGACAAAGAACGCACGTTATAATCACAATGAGATATCACTGCATGCCCATGACAATGGCATTTTTAAAAAGTCTTCCAAAAACAAATGCTGGAGAGGATACAAAGAAAAAGGAACCTTATTACACTATTAGTGGGGATTTGAACTGATACAATCATTATGGAAAGCAATCTGGATATATCTTACAAGTTAAAAATGGAAATACTATATTGTCTGGCACCCCACTCTCAAAAATATCCAAAGAATATGAAAGTATCAAAAACACATATGCTGGGCCTCCCCGGTGGCACAGCAGTTGAGCGCTGCGCTGTGGAGCTGTCGGCTGCGAGCGATGTGGGTTTGACACCCGGCCGGGGAGAATCCCACATGGCGCAGCAGACCACTCATGCCTCGCCCGCTGCTCCCCTCAGCAGTTTATTTCTGATCTGCCTGTTCTGCTCCCCACTCTGTCTCTGGTGAACCCTCTCGCCACCTCACGCCTCTGGCCTGTACCCCAGCTTGTATGTATAAATAAAATTCTAAAAAAAAAACACACACACATATGTTCCACAATGTCCATAGAAGTATTATTTAGATACTGTAGGCAGGACATGGAAGCAGTCTAAATTTGTATTGATGGACAACTGGTCAAGAAGATGTGGTATAGCCACACCACAGAATACTATATAACCATAAAAAAGGATAAAATGCAGCCATTTACAAAATGGAGGGAGTTTGAGAGAATCATTTGTAGTATGTCAGAATGATAAAAATACTAGACACTTACATAGCAGAAGATTTCACCATGCAAAACACTTTCAAAAACAATTGGCTATTAAACTTGAGAGCTCCGAGGTTAAGAGGGAGAAGGAGGGAAAAGGACAGGGGGATATATAAGAATGACAGTGGAGGAAAAATATAAACAAAATCTCAGGGAGGAGGGATAAAAATTTTAAAAAATGTAAAAAAAGTGAAACTTCCACATTCAGTGACAGAGTCCACTTAACCGGGAAGCACAATATATAACTGAGATAACAGACAGAAATGCACCTGAGATAGAACACAGCGTAACTGAAGGAACACCAAAAACAAACTAGCTGCTGGAGAGGTTTCCTTTTTTTTTAAATTTATTATTTTCTATTGAGGTAACATTGCTTTACAGAACTGTAAGATCTAGGGGTACAGGCTCACACCTCTTTAGATGTAAGTTACCACTAACCACCACCACCAAAGCACATACAATTTCCAACACGATCCACTACGCCCCTTCTCTACCTCTACCATTCTCTTCCAGTAGCCCCAATTCTGTCAGATTTAGGGTTTGTTTTGGTTTAGTTTTGTTGTTCCTTTACTTTTTTTTATATTCTTTATGTTCTAAATATAAGTGAATTCATCTATTTGTCTTACTCCTTCTGATTTATTTCACTTAGCATAATCCCCACCGGTTCCATCCATGCTGTCATAAATGGCAAGATTTCATTTTTTTAATAGATGAAAAGCATTCCTGTGTGTGTGTGTGTGTGTGTGTGTTCTTTATCCACCTATCTGTTTTTGGGCACTTAGGCTGCTTCCAAAAATTACCTACTGTAAATAGCACTCCAGTGAATATATCGGCGCATATATCCCTTCAAATGAGTGTTTTTGTATACTCTGGATAACTAGGCGTGGAATTAGTATATCATGGTAGATCTATACTTAACATTTTGAGAAATGTCTGTAATGTTCTTCATAAGGGCTGGACCAGTTATATTACCACTGAAAGTGTTTGAGAGGATTCCTTTTTCTCAACATCCTTGCCAACACTTGTTTCTGGTCTTTTTGATATGGGCAATCAAGACAGGTGTGAGATGTATCTCACTGTGTTTTCTTTTTAAAGATTTATTTATTTATGCATACAAGCTGGGGTACAGGCCAGAGGCGTGGGGTGGCGAGAGGGTTCACCAGAGGCAGAGTGGGGAGCAGAACAGGCAGATCATAAATACACTGCTGAGGGGAGCAGCGGGCGAGGCAGGAGAGGTCTGCTGTACCATGTGGGAATCTCCCCGGCCAGGAGTCGAACTTGTGTTGCTCTGCCGACAGCTCCACAGCCCAGCGCTTAACCGCCATGCCACCAGGGAGGCCCTCATTATGGTTTTGATTTGCATTTCCCTGATAAATGATGATGAGCAATTTCCCATGTGCCTGTTGCCATCTGCATATCTTCTTTGGAGAAGCATCTACTTAGTTCTTGTGCCTCATGCCCATTTTTTTTAAAGATTTATTTATTTATACATACAAGCTGGGGTACAGACCAGAGGTGTGGGGTGGCGAGAAGGTTCACCAGAGACAGAGCGGGGAGCAGAACAGGCAGATCAGAAATACACTGCTGAGGGGAGCAGCGGGCAAGGCAGGAGAGGTCTGCCGTGCCATGTGGGATTCTCCCCGGCCGGGCGTCGAACTCGCATCGCTGCTGCCAATAGCTCCACAGCGCAGCGCGTAACCGCTGCGCCACCGGGGAGGCCCTCATGCCCATTTTTTGATTGGGCTTTCTTGTTGATGAATTATATAAGTTCTTTGGAAAATCTTGGATACTAGACCCTTGTCAGATGCTTGATGTACAAATATTTTCTCCCATTCAGCAGGATATTTTCATTTTTTTAAGATTTATTCATTTATGGATACAAGCTGGGGTGTAGGCCAGAGGTGGGGGGGTGATAGGATTCACCAGAGACAGAGTGGGGAGCAGAACAGGCAGATCAACTGAAGTACACTGCTGAGGGGAGCAGCGAGCAAGGCAAGAGAGGTCTGCTGCACCATGTGGGAATCTCCCCAGCCAGAGATTGAACTCATGCTGCAGTGGCTCTGGATAGCTTCACAGTACTATGACTTAATCCACTAAGCCACCAGGGAGGCCCCAGGATATTTTCATTTTGATGGCAGTTTTGTTTCTTTCATCGTGCAAAATCTTTTAGTTTGATGTATTCCCAATTGTTTTTTTTTTGTTTTTATTTTCCTTGCTACTGGAACCGAAGCACAAAGACATCAACGAGACTAAAGTTGTAGACTGTTTTGCTGTTTTCATCTATGTATTTTATGGTCTCAGGTTTTATAGATAAGTTTCTTTAAATATTTTACCAGGACCTCTCTGGTGGTGCAGCAGTTAGGTGTTGCGCTGTGGAGCTGTCGGCAGCTGCGACAAATGTTCCACACCCAGCCGGAGAGATTCCCACATGGCGCGGCAGACCTCTCCTGCCTCACCCGCTGCTCCCCTCAGCAGTTTATTTCCATCCATCTGCCTGTTTTGCTCCCGACTCTGTCTCTGGTGAATCCTTTCGCTGCCCCACGCCTCTGGCCTGAACCCCAGCTTGTATGCATAAATATTTTTAAAAAATAAATATTTTACCTACTTACTTTATATTTATCATCTGGCAATTATCTGAAGTGTAGTAGGGGTGGTCTGGGTTTGTTCTCCTGACTTGGCTTCCTGACCACTCGTTTTCCTGTCCTTTCGAGTTTCTTTTTATTGTGACTTCAAATTTCAGTCAATTTAATCTGTGAGAATACTACGGGCATCTTTCTTTTTAAAGAATTTATATTTGCCTTTGACTAGTACTAGGGTGCTACCAATATGGAGCTACTTTATTGCAACCTCTTGTCTTGGGGATTCTTTGACCCTTATCGGTAATACACAGTAAATGAAGAGATTCTCACAAGAATGTCTGAAGTGAAAGTGTTCAGATAATTATATAAAGGGAAAATCGGATTATAAGTATTCTTGTGGTTGAATGGGAAGAGAGATGGGCATATTTTTCACATTATACCCTCTGCAGATTGAATAACCACTGTCCATCACTTTACTAAAGATACAACCTCCATTTATGTTCTTTGTTTAGCACTCTATTGGCTTGAGCCTCAGGCTCAGATTTCTCTTCAACCAAACAGTTTAATTTGCCCACAATCTGGGTTGCTAGAATTAGCTTTTAACACTAGGAAAACAAAAGGGTCAGTGCTCACAGTTGCTATTTCTATGGCTTCAGTTTCATATAATTTCTTTTGTCCTGCCCCTTAAGGGCTTAACTCACTCTTCCTTGCAAGAAAAAAAAATAAAAGATTATTTGTGTTGGAAATTTCCCAGCATATTGATGCAGAGTTCATTTTAGAATATTTACTCTGTCTAGTCCCTGAGAATGGTAATCAGCCTCTTCTCAACGTATGTAAGTGAGCTCATCAAATCTATGTCATAAAACTAATGTGGGGTTTAATTTTAACACTATTTATAATTGCTTAGCAAAAGGGCTGACACAAAAATGAGCTCAATAAACAATAACTTGTATTATTAGTAATAATATAGATTGATCTATCCTAAGATGTAGATAATATTGCCAAAGTCATACAGAATATTATTTTATTACGCAATTGCCTTTTCAATAACATTTTGACCTCCAAATGATACACTGTCACTTACTTTCCTGGTTTAATTTGTAGGTATCTTTCAATGAATATTTGTCTATCCTGTTTTATCTGTGCTAAGGCAGAAAAATTCCATGTCACATTTGCCTAGAACAGTTAACAGGATTTTCAAATTACCTATCATGAAAGTTACCATTAAAGTGAATTAACCAATTTAGATTTTTCCTCCTCTTTTACGCTGCCTGTTATTTGATGCCAGGAAAAATAACTTATAGAGGACTTCGAAATGGACAGGAATGGGAGCATTAATAATACACAAGAAGTATGAAATAATCACTATTTAAGAGGAACAGTAAGGACTTTGGACTTCTCAAAAAGTGACTTTCATATTTAAGACTAACATATTTTCTTTTAATTACTCATCCCTGATACTTTATAGCTCATGTTGTAAGCTTTCCATAAAAACAATTAAAATTTTAAAAACCCCAGAAACTAGTAAAGTATAATATTCACTTCTTACCATACAGCTTTTATTTGCAATAAAAGCACAAGATTACTGAGTTGGGAGGTAGTGTGGTCAAATGATCATGTGTGCTCGCTCCAAGTTTTCAGAAACTAGTTTTGAAATGCTCCATAGCATTTAACCAGCTTTCTTGACACGTGATACCCTTTCCATTTCTATAAAAAGGGGATGTAAAAGGCATGGTGTCATGAGGCTACTGTAAGATCTAAATGAGAAAATGTACACAGGATTCCTAAACCAGGGTCTTGGCCTTTGTAACCATTATACTCTTACTGCTATTATTACACATTTCACTGTATTACTAGCCCTTCTTCTCCAGCTTGGGTGGTCTATAGTAAGTTGTAAAAGTTAGATGATTTGGTATGACATTTGGAGCTGCTTCCTGGTTTGCTAACTACCTTTGGAATCATTACTGTGAGCTGAAAATATAGTGCCATATGATGATGAAGAGTGAGAGATGCCTTTTCAAGGAAAGAAAATAATTTATTACTTATCTGAATGCAAACGCACATTCTGAAATTAGGAATGGAATCTCGCATATCTCTTTTAAATATTCATAGGCAATAAAAACTCTGGCTGTTTGATTGATTTAACAGGCAACTGAATGCTACCTTTGCTCTGCATAATTGCAGCTATAAGAAACATTAGGTAGGCAATAAAAAACCCCCACAAACCTCTGACATAGGCATTTAATTGAGAAGAAAATAGGCTAAGGCTCATCTCCAAGCTAAAGGGTATTTATTTACTAATGGAAAACTTTTTCTTTAACCAAAAAAAAATCAAGTAAATTATGGCTTTAAACAAATATAGAATTTTTAATTATGGCAATCTAATGTGCAAGGATTCTTTTTAAATAAGTCAATTTTAAAATTCATTTTACTGCTATTTTTTCACATCCTTAGTCCCTTAGATATTTATCCCAAACTTCCATCTACATTGCATCAGATAACCAGTCTTTTGAGCTAACATTCACTGGGAACATCCAAATGATTGACTTAGCTAACAAATTATTAGGTGCTTCTTCTCTATTAATTAAGTAGGTTGGAATTGAAGCAAGTGCCCAGATAATAGCTTGAAAACATAAAATCCCTGTTACTAGTTATCATTTTAACTTGACATAATATTTTTAAAGTCATACCAGTTTATTAAACACTTGTACAACAGAATTTTAGCATATTCTCTAACATCATATGGTTTCAATCAAAGCTCTAAAGCACCAAAAATGCTTTGTTTTCATTGGCAAATTACTCTTTGGCTATTGCAGGCTAGACATGTTGTATAAGCATAGTCAAGATGGATGGTGACTTCAAATTCATTTATTTCAGGCATTTATTGTTACTATTGCATCTGCTTAATTTACTATTGAGTAGAAATGGAGAACACCTTCCAATTTTAGGACTTACAAAAATTCTTTTGTCGGATGTCCTCATTTTACTTAAGTAATGTAGGTGTATACATTGCATTGTTTTTCATATTGGAATATTTACATTTTTTTGTCTATCCCTTTCCTCACTGGGATACACACACACACACACACACACACACACACACACACACACACTTTTGAGGGCAGCATACAGCACGGTAAAAATAAAAAATAATAGTCATTCATCGAATATGTAGCATATTCCTATGGCTTATACTTTGCTCAGGAGACCCTACATAACAGCTTTTGTTATCATAGATGAGAAATCAAAAGCTAGAAAATATTACGCAAGGTCACAGTAAGTTGTAGAGGGATGTGCCAATTATCAGCTTATTTGCCTGTCAACATTGATCTGCTTGTGATACTGGAGTATTTCTCTTTTCCAGCTAGAATAATACTAGTCCTTGTTAGTAGAAGGAAGCTACTGGGATGACATGCTGGGGGGAGGGAGGTAAAACTTTCTCTGTTCCAGCATGTTCTTACTTCTTGCTCCTGAATCTCTGGGTTGGTCTGTGGGATGTCCAATGGAGCTCACTCTACCTATTCTCCACTTGCTCCCCATAAATCTCAGCTGCAATCTCTACATGTGTCTTCTGACATATTCTGGTGGTGTCCCAGTGGCAAAGTTGGTAGCAAATTAAAGCTTGTTCCTCTAAGTTCAGTGGCATCTACTTTAGATAGCTTCCCAGCCAGTCCAAAGGGTACCCCATTGGACCCGCGGAAAATACAATAGCATCCCCCATGATTTTCTTGCCTGGGACTTTTGTCTGTACCCCAATCCAAAATTCCCTTCACACAAGTTTCAGTTCTCCGTGTAATATCTCTGGGTCACATCAACCTAGGAAACTTCTTTGCCCTCTAGTGAGGGCAAAGAGACAAAACTTTGTAAACAGGCTTGAATCCCAGCCATGGGTAGAGATCCTTGCTTTGTGAATCAGTCTTTCCCTTCCGGATTATCCCTTGGCTTGAGGGTTTCTCTGAAGTCTCTGTTGTTCCTTCTTAATAATTAATTCACATATGGAGCAAAGTAACATAAAACTAAACCAAAATAGGGCCTCCCCGGTGGCGCAGCGGTTAAGCGCTGCACTGTGGAGCTGTCGGCGGCAGCGGTGACGCGAGTTCGACGCCTGGCCGGGGAGAATCCCACATGGCGCGACAGACCTCTCCTGCCTCGCCCGCTGCTCCCCTCAGCAGTGTATTTCTGATCTGCCTGTTCTGCTACCCGCTCCGTCTCTGGTGAACCCTCTCACCGCCCCACGCCTCTGGCCTGTACCCCAGCTTGTATGTATAAATTAAAAATAAATCTTTAAAAAAAAAAAAAAAAAAAAAAAAAAAAAAAAAAAAAAAAAAAAAAA
>PVIJ01023836.1:0-13485 GCA_004024925.1 Scalopus aquaticus
GTGGTTGGACCAGTTCACATTCCCACCAGCAGTGTAGAAGAGTTCCTTTTTCTCCACATCCTTTCCAGCATTTGTTGTTGCCTGTATTTTTAATGTGTGCCATCCTCTCAGGTGTGAGGTGGTATCTCATCGTGGTTTTGATTTGCATTTCCTTGATTATAAGTGATGTTGAGCATTTTTTCATGTATCTGTTGGCCATCACACTTTTAATAGGGGAAATGCAGGTCAAAACCACATTGAGATATACTAGTGAGAATGACACATTAAAAAGGCCTGCAACAAGTGCTGGTAAGATGCAGAGAAAGAAGAACACTATTATGCTGTTAATGGGAACGTCAGCTGAAAAAATGATTTGGATTCATCTTTAAAAACTAATGGCAAAATCATGTGAGCTAACATTCCCACACTTGGGCATCTAACCAAAAATAAGATGAAACAATCAATTCAGTGAATCATATGCCTACAATGTTTATCCAGCATTATTTGCAATAGCTAGGACATGGGAACAACCTAAGTGATCACTGATAGGAGATTGGATCAAGAAGATGTAATATATCCACACCATGGAAGGTGTGGAAAGGAAACATTTAATGTTTCCATTTACAGCAAAATGGAAGAATTTTGAATTATGTGTAGTAAAGCAAGTCAGAATGACAGATAATATTGCATATTTAAACAATAGATAATTCAACAAAGCAAAATACCTATAAAAACTAGCAGACATCCATAATCATTTATGAGGTTTCTGAGGTTCAGAGAGAGGTGGATGGGAGAAAGGATCCAAAGTACATAAAGCTGGAGATGGGGCAAAAATAGTATAGTTCTTTAAAAAAAGTTCAAAACAAATGCATGAAAAATTGGTCAACAACACTAATCACCAGATAAAAGCAAATTAAAACCACCATAAAATATAACCTCTGTAAGAATGGCCATTATCAAAATACAGGAGATAACAAATTATGGCAAGAATATGAAGAAAAAGGAAACCTGGAATGTTGGGGGTGATAATATAAATTGATGCTGCCACATATAATATTTTACTAAATTGAGATTTTTACTTTTCTTAGACTGTTTGTAGCACCAATTCTCCATCTTTCTCGTATCTATGTCTTTGACTACGTAACATTGCAACAACTCCCATCAGGAGGCAGAATTTGTTTCTCCACTTTAGAATGTAGACTGAATTAATTTTTGTCCAATTTGACCCACTAATTTGGAGAAAGTGACAGTGTAACCTAAGATGTGCTCATTTCAGCAACTGTCCCTTGGAACTCTGCCTCAGAAAAATGAGCAAATCCAGGCAGATCTGCCAGAGGGGAATAAGATACAAGGACCAGAGAACACTAATCCCAGTCTAGGCAATGCTAGATCAGCCTACAGCTGATGAGCCCCCAGTACATTGGCATGTATAGTGACGATCACCAAACCTCCCCTGCTGACCCACAGCTGATCAAAACTCATGAGGATCCCAACAGAGATTAGAACAACTCACCAAGATACAAATCCATTTTTAATAAAGACTTCATATCAAATCATTTGCTTCAGAATGGTTTCTTATGCAGTCATAGCTCACGGATACAATAATCAAAGCAAACAGACCCGAGGACAATTATAACAATCTGCTGCTTCTTATTTTTGGCATTTGTTCTAATACTTAGAGACAACATTCATGACCATTCTGTTATTCAAGCTACTTTCAGAGAACCGTATTAAAAATTCACACCATTAAGAGGCCTTTCCAGTAACGAGGAAAGGTTAGAAGGATATATGTGTTCATGGAGAAATAAAAAAATTGTGATAGTGACTCACCTGACTAGACAGTTCAATTTCTCTTGTGAGTCATCCTTTCATCATAAACATTGAAAAGACTCTTGAACATAAAGGAGATATATAATGGATGACATATATATAACATCCATTCACTGCCCCTTTAGTTATAATGACAATATTTAGAAAGGGGGACATATTTCACTTAGAGCAATGGAAGATTTCATATGTGTTAGTGATACTGGAAGCTCCCCAACAGAAACAATAATCCAATAAAAACATGTATAATACACCATCAGCTCCTGCATCCCAACATACAAAGCCTCTCAAACATGAACATTAAACTTTACTTCAATGAGTAGATGTACAATAATAAATTTTTCATGGTATAGCAATGTATAAAGTTTTGATTCATTGCTTGAGTCAATCTTTTTAAATTTGTGATTCCTGATGGACTCCACTTGGAGACATGTATTTGATAATATGTTATTTTCCAGTTACTATGTAGACATTGCAAACAGAGCTGAAGAATAGATCTTATTGAGTAGAACAACAATTCTCCATTATAAAACACATTATACATTAAATTTTACAAACTCAGGAAGATCAATAAAAGTATACAAAGGAATGATGTGCACAAAAGTGAAATAAGGCTCTCAGATTGTCCTGTTAGAAACATATAAGTAACCATGGTTACCAAATGTAATTTTTTCCATAAAAGTAGTGAAATTCATAACTATTACTTTCGTTAAACAAGGGGAAAATTACTTGGTATCACATGTTACTCAAGAAAAAAAATCATCCTTATGAATTTTATGTAGACACATAAGACAAATGGGAATTCCCAAGTATTTCAAGTCTAAGATTGAGAATTCATTTTAGTAAGAAGGAGAAAGAAAAAGGGAAAAACTATTGATATCAGAGATATGGCAAGGCATGAAAAAGTGAGTTATACATAAACTGAATAGAAACAATGAAATCATAGAAATGGAAATTTCAGGAAATAGAAGGAGAAAAGAATCACAAATCTCTGGCTCCAAGGTTTTGAGCCATACGGTCACAGGCACTTCTCCAGCCCCACGGCAATGGGTCCTTTTAAGCTGCCTTCCCAAAGAGTCTTTTCAGAGCCCCCTTTATGTCTTTGTTC
Organism: Scalopus aquaticus; assembly: GCA_004024925.1. Taxonomy (NCBI): domain Eukaryota; kingdom Metazoa; phylum Chordata; class Mammalia; order Eulipotyphla; family Talpidae; genus Scalopus; species Scalopus aquaticus. Next base: position 2,915 of record PVIJ01023836.1, read on the forward strand.
CTCAGACTGTAGATGAAGGGGTTCAGCATGGGTGTGACCACAGTGTACATCACCGAGGGTATTGCACTTGAGTGTGCATTTTGAGAAGCAGCAGAGATAAGGTACACTCCTAGGAGTGTACAATAAAATAAGGAAACAACTGAGAGGTGAGAGGCACAGGTGGAAAATGCCTTATACTTCCCTTTAGCTGATGAGATTCTTCGTATGGAGGACACTATCTTAGAGTAAGAATATAGGATCCCAGTGAGGGGGGCCCCAGCCAGGAGCACAGCTGCACAATACATCACCATGTTATTAAGAAAGGTATCAGAACAGGCAAGTTGGACCATCTGCTTGAGTTCACAGAAAAAATGAGGAATTTCCAAGTCTGTGCAAAAAGACAACCGCAACACCATTAAGCTTTGTAACAAAGAGTGCAGGTGACTGATGATCCAGGACCCCAGAACCAGCAGCCCACAGAACCGGGGGTTCATGATGACCGTGTAGTGCAGGGGGTGGCAGATGGCCACAAAGCGGTCATAGGCCATCACGGTCAGGATAAAATCATCCAACCCTGTAAAGAGTATGAAAAAATACATCTGGGTGATGCAGCCTTCATAGGTTATGGTTTTGCTCTGTGTCTGGATATTCTGCAACATCTTGGGGATGATGGTGGAGGTGAAACAGATGTCTACAAAGGACAGGTTGGAAAGGAAGAAGTACATAGGAGTGTGGAGGCGGGAGTCTGAGCTGACGGCCACAATGAGGAGCAGGTTTCCCAACACAGTGAGGAGGTACATGGAGAGGAAAAGCCCAAATATGTGGCACTGCAATTTGGGTTCCTCTGTAAGTCCCAAAAGAAGGAATTCTGTAACGCTTGTGAAGTTTACTGGGTCCATGCAATGGAATTGACTACTAGGAAAAAAGGAAAAAAACATGGTTATTACTTTTCTTTTTTTTTTTTTTCCTCTGCAGGACTGTGTCGGTGTACATTTATTGCATTATTTTGACATCTTCTATTTCCATGATGCCTTTATGTAACCTATGAGCAGGAGCAGAAATGTGTGAGAGAATTGAGACCAAGTTTGGACTTCCCATGCTGTCACTTCCCTTCAGTTTTCCATTAAATGGTGTGACTGAAGGGTGGTATTTTAACATGATTTCATTTAAGACTGAGATATTACAACCAACAGCAAGAAGAAAACTGAAAAACTGCCACTGCTTGCTTACTCTTCCAAAGGATGGCTATAACTTTGGTTACAATGAAGCCTCTTTGTTCCTCCCCCAAACCTTTTCAAGCAGGAAAATCTAGGCTCTGATCAGCTTCTCTTTAAAAGTATCTCTTCTCTATGACCTTATCAAAAAGCCTACTGAACTTGACAGCATTGGAAGAACTTGCGGATAAATACCATGGATTTGTACAATCCAAATTATTATGATCTGCCCTGAAATCCTCTGCCAGGAAAGCAGTCTTAGCACTTCTTTTCTTGAATCTGGTGAAGTTTAGTTCCTATTACCAACAGTGGGATTTGGTTATCAGCAAACTGTTCCTATTCATAGTTCCCTTATTAAGAGGATAGTCCATCCTCTTACTCCAGGTTTATTACCAAAAGTCCATTTGGCACCAATTCCCTGTTGAGATCTGCCAATGACCAATGATGCAAGTTTGGGAATGAGTTTTTATTTATTTACTAAGCTGTGTACTAAAACAGGTATAGAGTTGCTGAATATGCTCTTGTTCTTTTCAAGCTGCTGGCACCACCCACAGAGCCTCCAGCATCCCACAATTCCATGTATGTCCTTTCTTCTGGGATTTGTTTTCTGTAGTCGTAAATGCTGACACACAATGAGTGACCTCGGATTTCCTCGGACTTGGCTTTGGCACGGAAGGTGAACTAGTGAGGGTTTCCCACCCCAAGCTCTCCCAACACCAGTACCCTCACTGGATCCAGGGGCACCACTTGTCACTGCCTTCCTGGGTAAAATTTTTAATTTTAATAGAAATGAACATTACTCACATTCATACAATTGATATTCTACAATCAAGAAATTAACTTCGATATTTTGTGTATGGACCTGGTTTCCTTTAGAGGATCCCCTCTACCATTTCTGAAGAAGAAATTTCTCCCATTGTCAGCTTTCACTGCCCCCCCACCAAACCTCAGGTTTTCCAAAGTTTTAATGAGAATTTTTTTCATGAATTTGAGGAATGTAATTTGTGTACCAACAATGTTTCAGGCACTGACTAGGGAATATGTGTAGGCTACTGAAAAACAAATTTCCAAAATGCACTTAGAGGGACAGAATATAAGCAAATATAAAGTTATAAAATGTATCAATGATTGACAAGCACTATTGAGAAAATGAAAGCAGGTAGAAAGGAGAGAAGGGATAAGAGATGCTGTTCTTTATGGATGTTCAAGGATGACTAGCAAAAAATGTACATTTGAACAGAGACTAAGAGGAGTGGGCAGGAGACAGGAGCATACCCTGGAGCATGTGCCTCCCGGGTGAAAAGCCAGTGGAAAGCCCTATAGAAGGTGCTTGCTTCAGAAGTTCAAATCATATAAAGGAAAGCAGTGTGGCAAGAGGAATGTGCAAGGAGAGTGAGGAAAGATGGTGTCGAAACATGTGGAAGGATGAGGTCACTTCCCTGCTGCTATGAAACTTGAGGTCTCAGGTTATTCCTCCTCTTTATTGATTTTGTTTGCAAAGACCTTTGGTGGCTTGAAATGGACCCTCTCTTTCAATCTACTTTGATTGAGTCTTAGCATCAGTATTATGCCACTTGGAATATACATGCAGAGGTTTCCCTGCTCCAAGGACTGCTGACACACCACCACGTGCATGCGCACTCACACTTACAGCAGACCGTGGCTCCTTGGGCATGTTTCTTCCATGTCTTCCTCATGCCCAATGACCCTAATTAGGCTAGAGGTGGATACAGCTTAAATTGGTCATATCAGATTATCTTTCCTGTAAAAAGAGAAGTAACCCACAAATTCCAGATTGTAAGCTTCTATCAGACCAATAAACTTGGAGCTTCATTTTATTTAGTATGGTAATTTGAAGCCTTGTATTTAAATTGATATAAAAATGTGTGTTGTACACACAGGGGAAGGGAGGAAGAGAAAGAAAGGAGAAAAAGTTGTAATGGATATGAAGGGACAAGTATATAATCAATTCAAATTCTCAGAGACTATAAGGGAAAAAAGCTTTTTTGATTCTGGCAACATTCCAATTCCTGTTATATGCCCTTGATGCCCAAGAATAATAATAAAATAGCAAAGATATATTTCACCAAAGCATAAAAATTAAAGTGACAGCACAATTTTTTCAGGGAAAAATAAGTAAAAATGCAATGCAGAAAATACAATATGACTGAAATATAGAATTGACCACATAAAGTGTATGAATATTCACAATTCCCCACAGATGCATTTGTACATATATAAAAGAACTAAATGGAAAATAGCAAAAGTTGGTGAACAAAAACGTCCAATTCCTTGTTTGGAAGCACATAATCAGAAACAGGCACGCACAAAAAAATCACTCTTATTTCCCTATACAAATGCAAAGAACTTGTATAGGTAATTGACACTAGAAAAGTAAATGGCTAACTCACAAATAAATCCAACTTCAGAGATAATGATCTAATCACATCTTCATTTGCAAACTCTTTTCACATGTTAAATTGAATTTTTTTATGTGAATGCCCTTAATGAGAGAAGGTATTGCAGAATCTGTATCTCTGGAACTGATATTGTAAGATAATATTTGCAAGCACTTAATTGGTCTGCTCTTTCTCGTCAGTACAGAAATATAGTCATGAGCACCCCATCTTAAAAATAATGAATCATGATGCTGCGGTGTTGGCAGAACCACAGGAACTACCCCTGTGGGGAGAAATCAAATACAACCCCAAAATTAACAAAAATGTAAGAAAATAAATAAATGAGGAAAAGAAAAGCCCTCACCTCACTTTACTGTATGTCTTCACACAACTATTTCCCTGTTTGCCTACTTCCTTTTACTGCAAAGATCCTTGGATTTAAATTTCACTTTTACCGGAAGGACTGTGTTACTCTCGTCCTGCTTCTGCAGGGCTTCCAGTACCATCGTTTAATTTTCAGCAATGAACCCTGTATTGCTGAGTTCAATGTTCAATTCCCTTTTTTCTTAATTTTTAATTCACATTCTTCTTTATTCACGGGATAAATTTTAATTTGCTAATTCAATCCATGATGTTTCATCAAGGGAAATAAAGATGCACTCACCTTTGATGCTTGGTTCACATCTAATAGTAAATGAAGTCTCTAGTAATGTTTAGACATTAAAATTGTTGGAAATAGATGAAACAGACCTTTCTCAGAAATACTGATGCTCTATCATTTTTGATTAATAGATTTGATTATTTGGAGCAATTTGGATTAACACCAAAAATTGAGCAGATAATCAAGTTTTCATATGCTCCCTTCATCACTCCATTCCTCCCATTACTGACTTTCCACAGTATTGTTGTATTTGTTACCATTATCGGCCCAATATTTGTCCATATTTTTCCCAATAGTGTTTACTACATTTCATAATTTGCATTAAAATTCACTTTTGTGGCACACTTTTATGGTTTGAGACAAGTGTAGAATATCTTGCACACATTAACACACATATTTGCAAAGAAAGGCTCTTTTGCATACCTTTTTACACATTAATTTTTTTCATACAAATATGCAAAGGAGAAAGAAGATTCCTTAATAAGTATGTCTCATGAGCTACTTTTGCAACTTAATATTTGCAATCATCCTTTGGATCTTTGTCATCAATACAGTAACAAAGTCAAATACCTTCCATCCCAAAAAAAAGCAAGTGCCCTCACTTCATCACATCCCTCCGCACTGAATACTCTGTTTCATCCTACATTAACTGTGAGACTCCTGGGTTATGCTCTCACTTTACACCTCCCATCCCCTCTTCTAATTTGACTTTCTAGCCATCACATATTTATCAAGAGAACCCCTTGTAAAGTTGATCTCAATGTTTTAGGGTCATAAAGAGATACATAAGTTAATCAAACAATTAAGCAAGGAAATCACCAGTGATCACTGGACATGCGGCTAGGCTGGATTGTTATTCAGGTGACCACAGTTCAATGTTCTTGACCTATTCTGTTTGACTGGGTTGTCGGACTCACCTTAATGGAGTATCTAAGAAGATCTCATGTCAAATAATTTCTCCTTGAATAATTGATGATGGAGACTGACTTTCTGTCTCCAAACAAGAGTATAAGATCATCAGTCTCCAAGCCAAAATTAGGACTCCAAAAACAACAACTATGTCACATCCAATCCAAGGTCACACATGTTGACAAACTATAATAGAGGATATATTTAAGCTCCCTATGTCTGCTCATTAGGCACATTTCTCTCACCTGGATGTACATTATTTCCTGAGAGACACCGGCTGGACAGAAAGGAAAATTTTCCTGTTGATGCTCTGTTCTCAGGGGACCAGGTTAAAAGTGAAGGGAATTATTTTCTTAACTCTGTCCACATTAATTCTCCTGTTTTCCAGAAGTCTAACTTCACAATACGTTGTTGCAAACCTGAACAGAGGTTTATCCAAATTAAGAATGAGAAACCTGTCTAAATTGAGACCTTTGTTTCTTGAACATTTTAACACGTCATGGGAGCCCAGTCCCTAATAGTTCCTAAAAATATTTTCCCTTCTTTAACAAGAGGGATAACTGTGGGGCCTCCCCCGTGGTGCAGCGGTTAAGCGCTGCGCTGTGGAGCTGTCGGCAGCGACGCGAGTTCGACGCCCAGCCGGGGAAAATCCCACATGGTGGGGCAGACCTCTCCTGACTCACCCGCTGCTCCCCTCTGCAATGTACTTCTCATCTGCCTGTTCTGCTCCCCACTCTGTCTCTGGTGAACCCTCTCGCCGCCCCACGCCTCTGGCCTGTACCCCAGCTTGTATGTAAAAAAAAAAATTAAAAAAGAGGGATAACTGTGTTCCTCTGATAGAAAACCTTAGACACAAGGTTCCTTGTTTTCATGACACTTTTGCCAAAACAATTAAGACTTCCATACTTATAAGTTAAAAGTTGCCATGTAGTCCCGTCTAAAAATCATTTGATTTAATTTTTACAAAAGTCCTATTTAAGTGCCCCAAACAATTTAAGAACATCATTCCCTACTGCAGAAATAGTGTTTTAAGGGATTTAGCGATGTGTCCAAAGTTAAAAACCAAGGTAGGGATAGGGCATGACTGGATTTCTGTTTGATTGCTCTGGTTCTCAACCAGAGATGATATTTGCCCCTGGATAAAGTTGGCGATGATTGAAGGGATGTCTCTAAACACTACAATACATCACCCAACATAAATAATTATCCAGCCCCAACTGTCAACAGTGAGAAGGTGAGAAATTATTTTATACCAACCCTTCTCCAATGTCCGTGTGTATATAAATCACCAGAGATTTCAATTCAAATGAATATTCTGATTCAGCAAATTCTGATAATCCTCAATACTGCATTTCTAATAAATTGTTTGTGATGTTGGAGCTTCAGGTTCTTGTCTGTGGACAGATTAGGATATCAAGGTGGTGATTGTCTCTCAGCGTCAGGTGTAGGTAGTCACAGGTCCTCTTCACCATCATTGTCTCTGTATGTAATTTTGAAAGAAAAGTATACTTATCCACATTATAACCTGTAATAATTGTGTATTTCTTTCCCTTATATAAAACCCTTACATCCCATTGAAAATTCCTTCCTAAAAGGACTTTGTACTATGCAGAATAAGGTACTCCAAAAGTTGTCCCCAGTCCCTGAAACTGTCAATATGACATTTTTATTAACACTCAAGGGGTGACAGAGGTAACAGGTGGCATGAAACTGTTAATCAACTGACCTTAAAAATATTAGCCATCATTACCCATCACTACTAAAGTAACCACAATTTTCCTCTATTTAGAAGAGTTAAGCATAAAGGTAGACCAATGGATTAGAGTGATTTTTTTGAAAAATTAAGTAGCTGACTTTGGAGATGGGAGAAAGGATGTAGGTGGTCCTTGGAAAATGCAATAGGAAAGTAAATGAAATGTTCTCTGAAGACTTCAGAAGGAACCCAGCCCTAGAGATTTCTTGATTTTAATCAAATGAGTCCCACTTCAGGTTTCTGACCACCAGAATTTATGTAAGACAATAAACCCGTTAGGTTTAAACTACAAGTGTGGTAATTTGATACAACATCAACAAGAATGTTATACACTTAACCAATAAAAAAGTTTTGTCATAACTGATAACTTCTCATCCTTTCATTTAGCTTACCTTGATAAGGGAATTTTGTACTGAACTAGAAGGAAAATTCTAAAATTCATTTGAAGATGTTTGGCCGTATTAGAAGGAACAGAGAACTTCCCATTGTATAGATGTAAATGTGGTTCTGACTTGAGGCCTTTGAGACACTAAGGAGGGAAAAGTATTTCATTTTAGAAATTAAACTCATCTTCTGACAATAAAATAGTGTTTATCAAAGGGGATAAAGGATGGGAATATCGGGTAGAGGAGTCAATTTGACAATGGTAATAGGTACTAGAACCTTGGTGATGGGTGTAGTGTAGCAAATGCATTAACTGAGGTATGAAGAAATGGTAAAGCAATTTTAAAAAGTTAAAACCACCCATTTTCCTTTAAATCTTTGTCTAAATTCAACATTCTTTTAATTTCATGTTAATCAAACATTCATTCTTTTCATTTTAATTCTTTCTATCTTTCCTTCAAATTTCAGTTCAATATAAAACATAGGGTTGTTAATAATCCTGTTTGTATACATATACATTTGTGAATGCATTCATTTGAAAGAAAATCACACAAAATACATACACACAAACTCACATCCCTTACTAGTGAAAGACTTCTTGGACTCAAAATTGTTTCTGTACATTTCATTTATTCCTCACAACATCCACCTAATTAGGTTTATTAGCCCACTAATTCCCACTTAATTAGATTTACTATCTCATGTAAACTGGTCCAGCCCTTATGGAAAGCAGTAGGGAGGGTTCTCAAAAGATTTGAAATGGACCTACCAGATGACTGAGTGAACACAAATACACTAATTCACTCCTAAGTGTCTACCTAAAGAACACAAATACACCAATTCAAAGGGGACTTTGCATTCCTATGTTTATTACAACCCTATTTACAATAGGCAAGCTATGGAAACTATTTAAGCATCCCCAAACAGATGAGTGGATCAAGAATATGTGGTACAACTATGGAAAGCTGTGTGGGGGACCCTTAAACTACTAAAATGGAGCTACCATAAGACCCAGCAATTCCACTCATAGGAGTCTACCCAAAGGACACAAAAACATTGCTTTGAAAGGAAACCTTCACTCCTATGTTTATTGCAGCACTATTTACAATAACTAAGATATGGAAACAACCTAAATGCCCATAAACAGATGACTGGATCAAGAAGATTTGGTATATATATACAATGGAATACTATTCAGCAATCAAAAAGATAAATTCATGCCATTTGCAACAACATGGATGGAGCTAGTAGGGATTATGCTCAGTGAAATAAGTCAGAGGAAAAAGAAAAATATTGGGTGGTTTTGCTTATAGGAGGAATCTAGGGGAACCAAACAAGGGATCGGGGCAGGGGAAGACAAAATTAGCAGGCAAACTATAAATTGGAGACATATGGCAGGGGAAAGGAAGGGAGAGGGATCAAAACAGGGAAGGGAAGAGCACAAGAGACAATGGTGATAGCTCACAGGTGATTTGGTGGTGGAAGTTTTATTGGGATTATGCCCAAGGGGAGAAATCAAACATTGTACAAAAATGAAAAACAATGTGAAAAAATTAATACGTTAATTTTTTTTAAATATGCTGTATATATACAAAATGGAATACTACTCAGTGATCAAAAAAGATAAACTTGCCATTTGCAGCAACATGAATGGGGCTAGAATGGATTATACTCAGTGAAATAAGCCAGAAGGGGAAAGAAAAACAGAAGATGGTGTTGCTTATATATGGAATATAGAGACACCAGACAATGCATGAGGTAAAACCAAACTAAAAAACTTACACTTGAAAGCTTACTATAGAGCTGAGGTATTCAGAGAGGGTGGGCAAGGGGCTAGCACAAAGTGGGGAGGGAGCACAATAGACTATGGGGCTTTGGTGGTGAGAGTGCTATGTAACAACACTTGCAGTAGAGGATATTATACTTTCAAAATACAAGCAATAATGTAAACTAACATTATCTCAGTTAAAAAAATGAAAACAGGGCCTCCCTGGTGATGTAATGGATTAAGTGCAGCGCTGTGGAGCTGTCAGCAGCTGTGGTGTGAGTTCTATGCCCCGGCCTGGGAGATTCTCACATTGCGCAGCAGACCTCTCCTGCCTCGCCTGCTGCTCCCCTCAGCAGTGTATTTTCATCAATCTGCCTGTTCTGCTCCCGACTCTGTCTCTGGTGAACCCTCTCATGGCCCCACACCTCTGGCCTGCACCCCAGCTTGTATGCAAAAATAAATAAATCTCTTTAAAAAATTAAAACAGTTAAAAATTTTATGCATTCTTTTTTATGAACCCTACAGTATATTTCATTAATTCAGAAATTCTTACATTTTAAATATGTGCCATTTATTGTATGTCATTATACTCTAAAAATTAGGTAAAAGAAAAAAATTTAAGGGTAGGTTCTAGAGCACAGGTAGCTGAGTCACATGTTAATAGGAGAGGAGATATGTCCTCTGTGAAGAAAGCAAAGCATTAGTTATGAAATGTAAAAACAGTGGGTTGAATTAAGACAATTCATATTTAATAAACATTTTTGTAAGCCAGAAGATTAAACAACTATGCAAATGGGGGAAATTACATATATTGGTTCAAGATAGAAACGTGCTATAGCTACCCATACTATGGGTAGCTTAGAAACACAGTGGATGAGCTTAGAAACACAGTGTGGAGAATTACAATACACTACTGATTCATGAGGAGCCCAGCAGAGATCAGAATAAGTCCCCACCACATAATACCATTGGATGTTAAAGGCATTGTACTAAATCCTTGGTTTTAGGGATGGTTTGTTATGCATCAAAAATTAATTGATACAATAACACTGGTCAACAAATTTTTAGAAAAGTCATGTTACTGAAATAAAATTACTCATTTTCTATCAATTTGTATGTGCTCAACATGAATATGACAGTCAAACTCTAATTTTGGCTCTACTTTTTTTTTGTAATCTGCAATAAATGGATGTTTACATCACAAAATGCATGCCAATAGTAATAGGCCTATGGTTAATACCTGTAAAAAATCAAGTCATAGACTACTTCTTAAATTTCTTCACTTGGGACACGCCCCCAAAACACGGCGGCGAACAGACGCTAGGATCAGGCTCTCCTGCAAAAAATCGATTCTTGGAGAAAAATATCCCTAACTTTGAGAGCTGTCTCAACGAGAACCGGATACCCTACGCAATACAATCGACCCTGGGGGTGCTTTGGACTTATAAATAAACTGAAGAGTCGGAGTAAAGAGAAGAGAGGGGACATCTAATCCCACACAAAG
>PVIJ01023837.1:0-13482 GCA_004024925.1 Scalopus aquaticus
GTAGGAGGGAGGGAAGGGAAAGGGCACAAAATGGAATAGAAAAGAACACAAGGGACCATGGAGATGGATCACGGGTGAATTGGTGGTGGGCTACCCAAGGGGAATGCAAAATGTAAAAGACATAAATAACAATAAAAATATATATTATATAAAAAAAAGAAAAAGAAAATAAAAAAGACGAGGAGTAAAAACACAAAAAAAAATATGGCAAAATCACTTTGAAAACTGATAAGTTAATTATATTTCTAGTTAAAGGAAACAAAACTGTGAGTAATCAACCTGAGTTGGCTCTCATTCAATCCCTCAGTCACTCCATTTTCTGTGTCATTAAAACTTTTTATATTAGCTGTCCCTCGTCCACTGCATCTTGGAGGAGAGAGAAAGCTTCAAAACTGATAAGAAGCTACCTGGAGTTCCCCAGCCCACCTCAGATTCCATGAGCTAAAGTCTAGGACCGGAGTCTTTGGTCAATGATACCTCAGCTGGTGAACTTACCAACAAAGAGCAAATGAAAGTATGGGAAGAATCCAGCAGGGTGGCAAGAAAATGAAATTAACTCATGGCAATAAAGGCCTCAGCTTCTTCTGGTTCTGGCCAAATAATCTGATATAAGCTGTAAACCTTCCCTGACATAGAATCATGAATTCACATCTATATACACTTAATATCTTCCACATACATGGGCTTCCTACCTGGTACTAAAGCTTACACCAGGTACACTAACCTTATTGCATTAACTCCTCCAAACAACATAAACTAATGTTTATTGAACATTTACTATGTTCCTGGCACTCTTTTCTAAACTTGGCATTCATTAATTCATTAATCCTATAACAACAAATCTATGAGGAAAGTTCTGCCATATTTCATCAATATTTAGAAGCACTTTTATTTTTTTAACTTTTTACTTATATATATATTTTACATCATCGTGCAATTTTGTACAATGTTTGCTTTATTTTCCCAGGTTTAGTCCCCCTAGAATCTTCACCACCAATTCACCCATTTCCATCAACTTAGACCCTTGTGTTGATCCCACCCTCATTTTGATCACTCTTCCTTCCCCTCTACTGCAGAATGCCTCTGATTTATAATTGTCAGTTTATTATTGTTTTGCTTTTGTGTTTTTTGTTATTGCTTTTTCCCTGATCCCTTATTTATTTTGCCTATATTCCTCCTATAAGTGAAACCATGCAATGTTTTTCTTTTTCCTTCTGACTTATTTCACCGAGTATAATCCCTTTTAGTTCCATCCATGTTGCTGCTCGGCATTGGTTTATATTTTTTGATTGCTGAATAGCATTCCACTGTGTGTATATACCATATCTTCTTCTTCTTCTTTTTTTTTTTTTTTACGTACAAGCTGGGGTACAGGTCAGAGGCGTGGGGCGGCAAGAGGGTTCACCAGAGACAGAGTAGGGAGCAGAACAGGCAGATCAGAAGTACACTGCTGAGGGGAGCAGCGGGTGAGGCAGGAGAGGTCTGCCCCACCATGTGGAATTCTCCCCGGCTGGGTGTCGAACTCCCGTCGCCAGTTGCCGACAGCTCCACAGCACAGCGCTCAACCGCTGCGCCACCGGGGAGGCCCACCAGTCATCTATTTTTGGGCATTGGGGTTGTTTCCAAGTCTTACCTATTATAAATAGTGCTGCAGTAAACATAGGGGCACAGGTATCCTTTTGAATTAATGTTTTTATGTCCTTTGGGTTGCTCCCTAGGGTGGAATTGCTGGGTCATATAGTAACTCCATTTTTAGTAGTCTGAGGAACCTCCACACAACTTTCCACAGTGGTTGGACCAGTTTGAATTCCCACCAGCAGTGTAGGGGAGTTCCTTTTACACCACATTCATGCCAACAATTTTTGTTACTTTTTTTTTTTTAATATATGCCTTTCTCACTGGGGTAAGGTGGTATCTCATTGTGGTTTGATTTGAATTTCCCTTATCATGAGGGGTATTGAACATTTTTTCATATACCTGTTGGCCACTTGCATTTCCTCTTCGAAGAAGAGTCTTAATTTCTCCTGCCCAGTTTTTGACTGGATTGTTTACTTTGTTTTGTTGAGTCATGTGAGTTCTTTGTATATCTTTGTAATTATTCCCTTATCAGTTGTACGGAGTGCAAAAATTTTCTCCCAGTCAGTAGGGTGTCTCTGTGACTCGGTTAATGTCTCTTTTGCCGTACAGAAGCTTTTTAGTTTCATGTAATCTCAGCGGTTTATCTCTTCCTTCACTTTCTTTGCTTTGGGGGATGAGTCTTTAGAGATGTTACTGAGTTGTATGTCATGTAGGTTTTACCTATATTTTCTTGCATATATTTTAAGGTTCAGGTCTGTTCTTTTATCCATTTTGAGTTGATTTTTGTGCATGGTGTGAGGTAGTATTCTAGTTTCATTCTTTTGCTTATGGTGGTCCAGTTTTCCCAGCACCATATATTGAACAAGCTGTCCTTGTTCCATTGAATACTCTTTGCTCCTTTGTCAAAGATTAGTAGTCCATACTTTGTTGCTTGATTTCTGGGCTTTGTATTCGGTTCCATTGATCTCTGTGTCTGTTTTTATTCCAGTACCTTACTGTTTTAATTATTATGGTTTTGTAGGTTAGTTTGAAGTCTGGGAGTTTGATACTTCCATTCTCCTTTGTTTGAGTCAAGATATTTGGCTATTCGAGGTTTTTTGTGACTCCATATGAATTTCATCAATATTTGTTCTATTTCTTTGAAGAATGTGACTGATATTTTTATTGGAATAACCTTTAATCTGTAAATTGCTGTGGTAAGATGGCCATTTTGAAAATGTTAATTCTTCCAGTCCATGAGCAGGGGATGTCTTTCCATTTCTTTGTGTCTTCTTCTATTTCTATTAACAATGTTTTATAATTTTCTTGGTATAGGGCACTCACCTCTTTTGTTAGATTTATTCCCAAGTATTTTATTTTCTTGTTTCAATTTTAACAGGAATGGTTTTCTTCATTTCTTCTTCTTCAGATTGAGTGTTTGTATATAAGAAGGCTATTGATTTTTGTGTGTTGATTTTGTAACCTGCTACTTTACTAAACTAGTTGATCACTTTAATTAGCTTTTCTGTGGAGTTTTTAGGGTTCTCTATGTATATTATTGTGTCATCTGATGTCTGTTAGGCTTATTTGGTATAAGTCTTTATTTAGGACTATTGTGTTCTTGTTTAATTTTGTGTCATTGATCTGTCAATTGGTGAGAGTGGGTGTTGACATCTCCTATTACATATATATTTTCTCTAATGTCTCTTTTCAGAAATAATAATAATTGTTTAATATATTTTGGTGCTCCTTCATTTGGTGAGTATATATTGATGAGTGTTATATCTTCCTGTACTTTTCCTTTGATAATAATGTACTGATTATGTCTCTTTTTACCTTTTTTATTTTGAAGTCTCTTTTATCTGATATAATTATGGCTGTTCCTACCTTCTTTGGGGTCCATTTGCTTGCAGAATTGTTTTCCAACCCATTACTTTCAATGTGTGTTTATCTTTTGTATTTAATTATTTTTCCTGGAGACAGCAGAAGGTTGGATTCTGTTTTCTAATCCAGCCTGCTACTCCGTGTCTTTTTATTGAAGAGTTTAATCAATTTACATTTAGGGTTATTATTGATACATGGGAGTCTGAACTTACCATTTTGTTCATCATTTTTGGTTGTACTCATTACTTTATTCTGTTCTTCCTATTCATTCCTCCAGTGGTTTAGACTCTAATGTTTCTTGTGATTTTTTTTTTTGGAGTAGGGGATTTCACTGTAATGAATTTCTAAAGATTTTGTCTGTTTGAGAAGGTTCTTATTTTTCCCTCATAGAGGAAGGGATCTTTGCAGGGTAAAATATTCTCGGTTGGTATTTTTTTGTCTTGGAATTTTTTTTGATATATCATTCCATTCTCTTCTTGCCTATAGTGTTTCTTCAGAGAAGTCTGATGTCCATCTAATTGTTTTTTCTTTATAGGTTACCTGTTCTTCACTTCATCAACTTCCTTATTTTTACTTTTTCTTGGACTTTTGGAAGCTTTACTATTATGTGTCTTGCTGAGGTTTTCCTTTCATTATGATAATTTGTTGTTCTTCTAGTTTCCTGTGTGTCTATTTTCATTTCCTTCTTCATGTTTGGGAAGTTCTTTTCAATCATTTCCTTGAATAGTTTCTCAGTTCCTTTGTCTCTCTCTTCACCTTCTGGCATTCTTATGACTCTTATATTTCCTTTCTTCATGGTGTCAGATAGTTCTTTAATTTTCCTTCATTCCTTTTCCTTTGTCCCTCTTTTTCCTTTGCTTTTTTGTTTTTTGTACATCTGTATCTTAGAGAGTACTGATTCATTCTTCCATTTCCTCTATTCGATTTCATGGTTTTCCCAGAATTCTTTAACTCCTCTACTAACCTTTGAACACCCTCCAGTTCCTTTAATTTCTTCTTCAAGGATTAATTCTCATTCCTCAGTTCATTGATTATGTTATTTTCCCTTTCTGCCTTTTCTCTTAACTCTTTAAGAGTTTTCACTGTGGCAATTCTGAAATCTTTATCTATCAGGCAAAGATATTCTCCTGTGTCTATGTTGTTGGTTTCTGGAGGTTGACTTTCTTTCTGTGGTGTATTGTACCCAGGAGGGCCTGCTTGATCGCTTGTATTTTTCTCTCTTCCCATTGTTTGCCTTCGGCTTTGCTTTATTTGTATTGCCCTGAATCAATGGTGCTGGTGGGCATGATCTGAGTTCTCTTGCCTGGGCATGGATCTATCTGATTAATATCTGGGCCACTGTGGCTTGTGGGTAGAGGTAGTGGTGGTGTCTCTTGCAGCTTCCTCCTCAGCTCTCCTCAACTGGGCCATTGCAGAAGGTAGGTGGAACTTCTGGTCAGTCCTCCCAGAGTATTGGGGGCCACTGGAATTTGGAGTTGAGTAGTTTCTGCAGTTCCCACCATATGGTTGATGTCAGTTGTGGCTCTTCCAGGCTCTCCTACTGGGCATCAGGGAATGTGCAGCAGGTGGGGCTTAAGGGTGGGATTTTCCCATAGCTCCCACCTGGTCATACTTCTACTGTAGCAAATGTTGTGAGCTGTGATTTGCCCCAGGACCCCCTGCCTTCCTAGCCCCCACTACATAGAATGTGGTCCAACATCTCAGCCTGGGTGAATCAAAAGTCTCATGTGGAGTGCTTCACCACCAGGCACAAGCTGAGGCCCAATCATTGGGAGGTGCCTGTTGCCTGAGTGGGATGTACTTCTGTGTTGAACTGATAGGTCCCTCTAGTTTGTGTCTCAGGGAAACAGAAAGAGAGAAAGAAGTAATAAGAAAAAAGGAAGAATTACAAGAAAATTAAAAAGAAGAAAAAAGTGAGAAAATCAAACAAAGAAGCAAAATAGAGTTAAGAGTAAGGAGGGGGAAGAAGAGGAAGGAAAGGAAAAGGAAAAGAACAATAATAGTGAAAAAGCAGAGAAAAAAGAAAAGTAGAAAAAACATAAACAAGGAAAAAAGAAAAAAATGGGGGGAGAATTGCAACTCAGGATTCTCTTGGCTCCCAAGGAGCTAGTGACTGCTGTTTTAGTCTAGTCCACTGGCAGGGGGCAGTCCATAAGACTGAGTGTGGGATAGTCTTCCAGCATCTGCTATCTCCTTTGAGGTGTCAGGGAAAAGAAAAACAACCACCAATAAGAGAAAGGAAAGGGAGGGGAGAGAGAGTGTGAAGGAACCACTCATAAAGGAAAAAAAAAATGACAAAAATGTGTGATTCAGGGCTCTGTCCTCTCCCAGCAGTTGTGGGCAGCATGTTTCATGAGAAGATTGAGTGGTTGTGCACCTCTGAGTTAAGCTGTTCAAGTCCCTCCTGGGTGTGTATCAGAGAAGAGAGAGAGAAAAAAAAAAGAACTCTCAAAGTTCAGGTCCTATCCTCTCCCAGGATGCAGGTTGCAGGCATTGGGGTCACAACTTCTCACCTGTGGGGGTGTCCAAAAGTCTTTGATGTTTTCTGATGTAATGAGATCGCTGAGAGTGCAGGGCTTGGTTACAGCTGGGGTTTTGTAGTGGCAGCCACCACTGCTTCAATGGCAACCCTGGCAGCAGTTGGTGTAATGGGAGCCAAGGCTAATTGAGATGCTGGATGGCTACTGAAAGTCATCTCCTTCTTCGGTTTTGGATCTCCTTGTAGACATTCTGACGTCTGCTTCTAAGAATCTGGCTTTTCAAGGTGCTCATAAGTCTCCCCTCTTTTTTTTTTTTTTTGGCAGATGTTTTAGGAGAGACATAAATCCGGGCACTTTTACTCAGCCATGTTGTGGGTGTGTCTAGCTATTGGTATTCTTGAGAGATTAAAATGCAATCTCTATCCCTCATAATTAAATGGAAGTTCAGGAAGGGGAGTGACTTACCAAGGTGTGGAATAGGGTCTGGGCTGTAGACTCACCTTCCAATATACTGTGCTGCCTAAGGGCCTTGAGTCAGCCAACCCTATCTATTCCTCTTAGCCTTCCTTCTTACTAGTATCTTAAATCTAAAACTACAAGATTTTGCATGTAAGAAGTCCTCAAGAGCAATAAGAATATCATTGAATTTAGAATGCCCTCTGGAAAGGTGCCAAGAGCCAGACATTCTCATAAAGCCCCAACATGTCTAAGAGATTCCTCCTTGCAATGAGGGGTGGGAAGTAGTGTGGACAGAGTATAGGTCAATGATTCTCAATGAGTAGTGCATCAGAATCACATGGCAAAGAGGAGAAAAATAGTGGAGTTGCATGCTATGTAAAATCAAGAGAATTGGATTCTAGAGTTAGTGTGTAAAGAAAAAAACTGAGACTGGTAAAATTACCTTTAACAATTTTTTTTTAAATCACCAGGATGTAGATGGACACTTAGAAGCTCACAGAGGAAGATTTATCTTGTTTATCTTTACATTTTCATTGTGGCCTCTCCCCTACCCCTCTCCATCAGAGGACACTGGTTTAAATTAGGAAAAGAGTGATAGAGTAAATAAAGCATCTTTCCTCTCTTTGCCAAACAGCATAAAATTAAGTTCCCATAGATTTATATGCACATGAGGCAACAGCAAAGTTAGAAGGGGAACTGCTCCCCCATTTCACGTCTACATACCCTGACCACAGTTTTCCCTGGGATTGGCCCACCCCTAAGAGACCCAAAACTGTGCACATTCCTTTCAACTCTCTTCTCAGTTCTTTTTTTTTTTTTTTTTGGTTACCTATCACAACCAACCACATAATCAGCTTCAATCAACACACATCTTACAATAGCCTGGTAGAATAGCCAAGCTATAACACATTGCCCCCTTTTTATAAAGAAAATTGAGGCCAAAGTCACACAGTGTCAGTTCATGGATGTGCTGGTTTCTATTTCAGTGCTTTTTCTACCATACCATTTTCTCTCTGGATATGTAGAATAAAAAGAATAGCTCTTGTTTATGGAGTAAGTAATCTTTACCAACCTCTGAGCTAAGAAATTTACATTTATTACCTGAATTGAGAATATAGTGGTATACACAGAATGAATTGAAGGAAAAATTGGGGGAGAGAGCATCAGATAGAAGGCTGTTGAAATTAGAGATAACAAGAGCACATACCAGAAAGCTGGTGGAAATAGAAATGAAAAGAGAAGTGGGAGATATTCCCATTGGCAGTCTGGAAAACAGCAGGATCCTGAGGACACAAGACATGTGGGTTTTGATGGAGGGAAAGTATCTTCTAAAGAAACGTGTTACCCAGATTATTATCAAGCATTTGTGAAAGCTATCCAGCATCTGTGAAGCCAGCTAGTTTCTGAAAGAATCCCAACCTAGTATAGCTACATTTCAGTGACCATTCTCCTGTCTGCTCCCCAAAGATGAGACTTCTCTTAAATGTCTGTATTCATTAGTAGCTATAAATGTATCTCACACTCCTCCATGTGCTGTTCATAAATCTTGGTCCACAGTACCTCAAAATTCCATCATCTTTTCACTTTTGCAATGGGTATATCTGGGAACAAGTAGAGTTTTACAAGATCTCCTGAAGTTTTCTGGGTCTGCATAATCTAAATAAAAAGGTTCCCTACTATTTCCAGTTCCATCTTACCTTCCAAAGGCAAAATTTTACCTACATCTCAAATTCAACATGTTTAAAACCTACCCTTGATTCAGCCTCTTTGGTTTTCTAGTTTCTATAGATGGTCTTTCCTCTGAAACTATAAGCCTTGGAATCATCCCAGACTTTTCCCTTTCCTTACACCCCATATTAAATCAATCAGAGCACAGCAGCAATTTTCCCACTGCAGCAGAGCTGACATCAGTGTAATTCTTTCACTTACACTGCACAACTTAAAGCTCTCATTACCACTGATTTCAATTATTGTAATAAATGTTCTTCCTGCCTTTTCTCTCTCATTCCTCTAATATATCCTGCACCAAATATCCACCTACTTACTAAGCCCTGAATTATTGTTGGAGTCGCATAGATAACAACAACCTTGCCTTTAAGCTCCTCATTACTTAGTTAAGGAATGCAGGCGAAAAATCAACAGAAAAATAAAGCCTGATAAGTGTTATGCTGGAAACATGAACAAAATGTTGTAGAAACATAAAAAGCGGATAAATGTATTATTTTTCTGTGGTTTTGGTGGAAAATATTTGAAAGGAAGTTTTCACAGAGGAGGTGATCTTGAGTAGATATTAAAGGCTAGTTGACCAGGTAAAAAAAGGGGAGAAAGACATTGTAGACAGAGGCAAGAGTATGCATGACGATATAAGGTGGTGATATGGAATGTTAAGCAACCCAGGTGGTAAAAAAAGAATATAAAGGCCTTGCCAGTACATTGGGGGATAGGGCTTAGCTGTATTAGGCAGAAACCAAAGTTCCTCTGGGAGGAAGTAGGGTGGGAAGAGGACAACACAGCTACCTCAGACAGGATTCAAGCCCATGGGATCATGTTCAAATGGGAACTTGTTACTTGGCAATAGGATGAGAGCCCAAGACATGAGCCCAGGTTTCTGCCAGAGCAGGACTATCATTCAGCAGCCAGCAACTTCTGGTACTACTAGGGCAGTGAGCCTAGTGTCTTTTCCCCAGGGGCACAGTCAATATTGATTTCCTCTTCCTGCCAAGTTCTACTCAGTTGTTCTGTCAACGTTTCCAGCAACATCTCCAACATCCCACCCTGTGTTCCCAAGATTTGCCTATGTTTTTACCAAGGGAACATCTCACCATATTCCTTTTAGGCCTCATAGGCCTCATTTGAAGCACTCCAAATTGCTTTTACGCTCTCATCTCAAAGTATCTCTTCAGCCCAATAACCCCTCCATCCAGGAGGTGTGTGGGTGTCAGTGTGTGTGTGTGTGTGTGTGTGTGTGTGTGTGTGAGAGAGAGAGAGAGAGAGAGAGAGAGAGAGAGAGAGAGAGAGAGAGAGAGAGAGAGAGAGGTCCGAGAGATCCACTAGTTCCTTCAGAACAGGCCTTTTTTGCTTTTGCTCCATGTGGATTTTTGCCACTAGCACTCGGTACAAGATCTTAAAGATTGGAAAGATCTAGTGATTTTTGTCAGTAAAAGGAGAAATGGACTGAACTCTAAAATCACATAATTGTTTCTTGCCATTCCTCGGGCCAACTGCAAATTGGCCAGAAATTCACCCAAAACTTTCCAGTCCCTGATTTCATCTCTCAGTGACCCCTCTTTTCATTCCTTACACCCTTTCAGAATCATTCAGCCAGAGCTCTTTTCTTGCTTTAGACTCTCTGTTCAAGTCCTCCAGACCTTGTCTATCTTTCTTGGGGCACCCTACCCCTGCTTCTCTCTCTACAGAGGCCCCAAATCCAGCCCCACTTTCCTGGCTGCCCCGCCACAGTTCCTTTTTCTGCAGCCTTATTCTCTGAGCTTTTCTGTAGTCCTTCTCCCACACCCGCCTCCTTGTGGAGCTATTGATCTGTAACCAGTATGGAAGCTAAGGACTGTTAGAGGTGGCGCCCCCTGGAAGGGGGTGCTGATGAGGATGAATAGCCCCAGGTGAAATACAAACAAAGTATAGGTGGAGGTATAGACTCTGATAAGAAATATAAAGCACTGTGCCTCCCTGGTGGAGCAAGGGGTTAAGTCGCAGTACTATGAAACTATGGGCAGCGACTGCAGCACTAGTTTGATCCCCAGCCAGGGAGCTTCCTCCATGATGCAGCAGACCTATCCTGACAGTGACCGGTAAACCATTTGGGCAGTGTCCTTCTCGGGCTTCAGTGCCCCTCCTGCCTTGTATCATATGTATACCAGAGTCCCTTCACTCCCTTTCCCAGCTCTCCCATAGCCCCTTCCCATGGTGGTATTAAGGCCAGAAGCTCTCCCCAGCCCAACCTTGTGCACCCCATCCCAGTCAGGTCCCTAGGTAAGAATGGCCCTTATTTAGCAGGCAAGGAGACCGCTAGTTGGGTGGTCAGTGGGAAGGAGGTTCAAAATCTTCCAGTGGAACTGTTTGCTGTTTTGTTTTGGCTAATGCCCCCAGATGTTTGTTTTTGGTTTTTGTTGTTTGGGTTTTTTGTTTGTTTTTGGCTTGGATTGATGAACTATTTTCCAGGAATAGAGGACTTTTGTTTGCCACACTGGACAATGCCTGGTGACTGACTGTTATTTTTCTTCCAAACTGGAACCCTGGGAAAAAGTGTTACCTGAGGCTGCACCCCAGCATACACACATTTGACCTTCATTACCATAGAAGTGGTGACAAAAAGTGAAAGGGGGCAATGTTGGGAGGAAAGGATGTCCTGAATGAACTCCACAAACATAGGTTTTATGGGCCCCACCCCCACCACAGACTAAAGAGATCCAAGGCACCAAGGACTACAAATCCCATAATGTCATCACCACCAAAGGGGGATTGCTGGGGACTGAGGGTGGAGTTAAGCAGCCAGGTTTGATATATAACCAAACATGTGGGCCTTGGGGATCCCTTGGTTTTTCATCAGTTTTCAGCATGCTATTGAGGTCCCAGCTCAGTGGAACTGGTAGGACACATTCACCAATTTATCTCTTTCTCCCTGAGTTATTCCTTTCTTCATTTCCCCTTTTTGTAAATAAACACTTTATTAACCTTTTTGTGTGTATCTGTAGTTGAATCTCATTATACGTCCCTTTTAAGGGTGTGGGTGAGGACCCACAGTCAGGCCAACCCATTTTACATTGGGATTGCCTGTAACAGAACTAGCAAGCAGACCCATCCAGTCTCTGGTCATTGGTGGGGGGGAAGGGGAGGGAACAATGGTAGTGGGTGGGGACAAGGTTGACAAGGTGTGTAGTAGAATACCTAGGAGAGCTCACTGATTCACTGATGTGGCAACCTCCCTCTGCTGCCTGTGGTGACAGCATTGAGGGCTTCTCAGGTTTGGACTACAACCTCTCCTCCCTGGCCCACTCCACCCTTCCTTCCAGCAAAGGCAATGCAGGACAAACCCCACTGCTGGCCATCCATAGGCTAGGTCCTGCCCACTATAAGGATTAGGACAAGGTAAATAGCTAAAGCAGCAGGGAAGGATCAAGTAGAGGAAAAGTGTAGAGCACTTTCGTCCTCTACAACTATGGGTGGCCAGTCTTGGGTAGGAGGGTTTGGTGCTGGGGGCTGAGATGTCTGAGCTCAGGGAGGGAGTGTTCCAAGCCCAAATCTACTTCTAGCAAAATTTGAAGTCCAGCCAACACTCTGCTCTCTCCCTTCTCAAACGTGGAAGTATAGGTGTACATTACCTCCGAAATGCGAAAATGAACCCTTCTTCTCCCACCCAGGAGTATACCCTGGGAAGTCATTTCCTGAGAGGGAAAGTGCCAGAGAACAGTTATGGGCTGGGTTCACTGTAGCCTTGTGGATTGTGAAGTGCAGCAAGGGCAATCTGCTTCCCAGAACGCAGATGATTTCCCACCCCCACCCAGCACTCTGAGAAATCTGAATTTTGCTTTGCTCCTTCTAACCCGAGGCAGGTTTTCTCCAGTAAATCAGATTTTATTCATATGTTAAAAGGGTCTGTCAAAGTTCACTCAGTTCTGCTGTGAGGATCACAGGTACTATGTGTGAAAATGCACAGCACAATTTTTAGCACTCAGTAGGCACTCACTTTTACTTTCCCTTGACCTATAACTCTTTAAATGTTAGAAAGGGCACATTACCTGTGGCGTCAGTTTCTTGACACCCTAGGCACAAATCATGCTTAAATAGCTACCTCTACATAGGGGCTCAGGAGATAAAAAAGGCTCAAAAGGAAAGGATAACCTGACAGCAAGGGAAGAAACTACTGTGACTAAAGAATTCCAAGGAGAGGAAGAGTGCAACAGTCAGAGGAGATGACAGCGGGGAGACAGAATCTAAGAAAGAAGGAGAATCCATTGAACTCCAAGATTTGAACATAATATGTTCAGGGAGCCACAGGAGAAAAATTAGATCCCGAACCAAAAAAAAAAAAAAAAGGTGAAGTTTGGGGGATTTAGAGAGAATGGGAAAAAAGGATTGTGCCAGAGAGACACAAGGTCAGTGAGAAGAATAATATTGCAGAAAACTGGCAGAGCCCCAAGGATGCAGAGAGGAAATCACAGGAGAGACCTGGGACTGCAGAAAATCGGTGAGGCCCCAGTGATGCAGGAATAGAGCTCTAAGAAACAGAATTGCAGAATGGAATGAAACCAAGAGGAGGGAAAGAGGTTCCTAAGAGAGAGAGAAACTGGCAAAGAACAGTAAATGGTACAGTGCCGGGGAGAGGATAACAAAAATGAGGAAAGCCAAGAGATTTAGGTATAGGTGGTGCCCAGGAGAGATAAGACTATAGGGAAAAGAAAAAAAAAAGAATCCCCTAGAGCAGAAGGGGTAGGGCCTAGATAAAATTAGGAACAAAAAAGAAGTGGGACTCAAAATTGAAAGGGAGGGTATTCTAGGAATGAGATAGTGCCTTTCTAAAGTGTGGCCTGTATATTGGAGGAACACCAGAAAAAAAAAGTAGAGCCAAGGATTTAGAGTAGGAATTGCCAAAAGAAAGGACTGAAGAAATTGGGTGGAATTGCAGAGGTGCATAGAAGGGACAGCAGAAAAGTGGTATATCCACAAAATGTGAGGGATACCCTGAGAAATAAAACACAACCTAAGGGGTTTATAACTGGA
Source organism: Scalopus aquaticus (assembly GCA_004024925.1). Lineage (NCBI taxonomy): Eukaryota > Metazoa > Chordata > Mammalia > Eulipotyphla > Talpidae > Scalopus > Scalopus aquaticus. The sequence goes on from PVIJ01023837.1 coordinate 13,116, forward strand.
GAGACATAAAGATCAGAGTCCCCAGGAGAGAGATAAGACCCCCAGAAGAAAAGCTGAGGCCCAAGAGAGCTAGAGAGCAAATCCCCAGGAGAAAGGAGGAAGAACTCTATAAAGGAAGAATATGACTGCTAACTAATATAGTTTATTTGGGCGGTGATAAGAATGTTCTATTTTGATATAATCCCATCTGTTTATATTGTCTTTTACTTCCTTTGCTTTGAGGGATGTGTCTTTCAAGATTTTGCTGAGATGTATGTCATGTAGAGTTTTGCCTATATTTTCTTCTATACATTTTATGGTTTCTGGTCTTACATCCAGGTCTTTTATCCATTTTGAGTTGACTTTTGTGCAGGGTGTGAGGTAGTAG
>PVIJ01023838.1:0-13475 GCA_004024925.1 Scalopus aquaticus
GGGGGGGGGGGGGTAAAGGGAGGGGGAAGATAAGGGAACAAAATGGAGTAGAAAAAGACACAAGGGACCATGGAGATGGATCACGGGTGAATTGGTGGTGGGTTACCCAAGGGGAATACAAAATGTAAAAGATATAAATAACAATAAAAATATATATTTAAATTAAGAAAAAGAACCAAAAAATATCTTAAATCTAAAATAGCATTTGTTGACTCACATCACTGGTGAAGTCCATTTTGTAACTTCAGGCACAGCTTGATGCCATCCAATTTCTTTCCCTCTCCTCCTTTTCCCTCTCCTCTGCATCTGCCTCTCCCCTATTCTTCCTATCCCTCTCCTCCCTTCTCTCTCCATTCTTTCTCAGCTCTATTTGCTTCTGCCTGCAAGGTCCAGCTTTTCTCTGACTGTATAAAAAGATGATCAAGGGAGCTCTAGAGTCCTTGGTGATGATGACCTGAGAAAAAGGGCAACCATCTTCTCCTGCCACCTCTAACACCTGAATCACTCCCAGAATTAGCACTGTTAAATTAGGTGACCATTCATCCACAAAGGTGGAAATCACTGTGTCCACAGAGATGGAATACTGTATTGACCAATGAATCATAAGCCCACACTGTCCTGTGATAAGGAAGTAGGACCCTTTTATAGGCAACCCTCTAGAGTCACCTGACATACCAATGAAAACATTCTAGTGCATCTTCACCACTAGTTCACCTGAAATAAAGTTTTTGCCTAAAGTGGTATGCTAATGAAATCTGTTTCTGTTTCTCAGTTGCAGGGAGGAAAGGTAAATATTGAAGCACTTCTTCAGTTTTCCTTTAGCCATGTCAGCTATCATTTTATCTCATCACATCATCAAGAGGGTAAACTCTGAAACAGAGCTCCAAAAAAATAAAGATATTGGCTTCCGTTAAAATAAAACTATAGTCTTTGTGGAAAACACATGCCATGTTTACTAATCAGCGAAAACCAGAAAGCAGCCGAGACAGCAATGATTATGCTTCATAGTGTGTGTCTATAAGGGATGGATTGAGTGGATTTCTTAAGTTAGCAGTGACACTAAATGAGTACCCTTACCTCCATCAACAACTATCAAGGACCAACTGGCAAAGAAAACTAGCCTTTACTTTCAGTTTCAGATTTAAGCACCCAGTAAAATGGTTGATGATGTCAATGACAGTCTCATGGAAATGATTTTATCTCAACTAGGAAAATAATGCCTAATGTCTGTTGTGTTGGAGACCTGTGGCCTCGGGCAACTTAAAGCCAATATATCACTTCTTTTTTTTTTTTTTAACAAATTCTTTCATGTGCCCTTGACCTATAGCCTGCCTGAACTGATCTGAGTTCTTTGTTTCATGGATGACTCCAAACTTTATCCCTGAGGCATCTGGGTCCATCATAGTCCTTTCTCTAAGCTATCTTGTAGTTTTCTTTGCAGAAATTGGGGCATTTCTCTGTCTCTGTTATATAGCCAGATAAACCCATAATATAAACTCCCTACTATAAACAGAATAACAAAGTAGGACAGGATAATAATTACCCTGCACACAGCCTGCATCAGATGGACTCAGAAGATCTGACTGAGAGCAGATGTTCAAGTCAGAGTAGGAAGATGCTTTACTAGTGGTTACTTGGGCCTGGTTGTGGTTTTCAGTTTTATCCAGTTTGCGGGAAATTCTTCAGTTATCTCTATACCTTGTGGAAATTATTATCAAATTATATATTTGCTATTTGTCTATTTTGAGACAAATCATTTTTTGTGCATTGTTTTTGTGAAGTTGGTAAAAGGAAAACATGAATATCAAAAAACCCAAATTCTTTTGGTAATTTTTTATTTTTATTATGTACATGAAGTTTTCCCAAAGACTGCTAAAAGAGATGCCTGGGAATTTCTTGGAGACTGGGTTTACTGTATTTTTACCTATTTCCATGATCTCAATCAGGAACAATTTAGCTACAGAAGTACACTTCCTCTTATCAAACTAATAAAAGTATCAATTATACATCATCAAGTATATCATAAAATATACATTAGAGTATGAAGGAATATGAAGAAAATATATATGTGCTTGTAGGGACCTCAGAATGAAAGAGAAGAAATGGAAATAATGTACTATTTTAAACAGACATATTCCTAGTTATTAAAACCTTTCACTATTTTGATTGGGTAGAATGAATTTCAACAGAACCAAAAAAAAAAAAAAAAAGGAAAAACAGAGTATGGTGCTAGTTCATACTAATTTAAAGTTTGACTCTATTTCAGAACTCTCTTATTAAGTAGGTCTGAATGTCTCACCAATTATTTTCAAGAAGGAAATGCAGGGGAGCAGTCTATTAAAATTGATAATGGAAAGTAATGTAGGAGTCATAGGTGCATTAATATTCAGAATTTTTCAGCAGTGTTCTAAGACTCTATCAGCAATCAGTAGCATTAATATTTCTGCATAAAAATGAGCAATTATTTATATACAGTGTGATGAAAAAGTCCAAGTATAACTTCATGTCAGTTAAGGTCAAGTTTTGTGCCAAATGAGTTCAAGTCAGAACAAATTTTGCACCTTAATGAGTTAACAAAAATATTTCCAGTTTTCTGAACTCTTTCACATTCTGCAAATGCAGAAAAGAAGTTGAAAACCTACACTAAAAGGAAGAACTTTGTTTTTAAGAGTTTTTTTCTTTTAAAGATTTATTTATTTATGCATACAAGCTGGGGTACAGGCCAGAAGAGGAGGCGGCGAGAGGGTTCACCAGAGACAGAGTGGGGAGCAGAACAGGCAGATCAGAAATACACTGCTGAGGGGAGCAGTGGGCGAGGCAGGAGAGGTCTGCTGCGCCATGTGGGATTCTCCCTGGCTGGGCGTCGAACTCGCATCGCTGCTGCCGACAGCTCCACAGTGCAGCGCTCAGCCTCTGCACCACCAGGGAGGCCCTGTTTTTAAGAGGTTTACATCATTGTCAAGTAATTTTCTTTCTCTACAGAATCTAAAATGATTGTAAAATCTATAATTAGTTTTCATTAACAAAACAAAAACAAAAAACCTCAATCTTTAAGGTCATCTATATTATACAAATAATATCTTACAGAAAATTAGAAAGAACTGTTAGTTATGCCTGTTGTTAGCATGTCAAAATCAGTAATACCAATATAATTCTTTTAAAATTTTACTTTTAAAAAATTTAAAGTAAAAGTTTTAAAATTTAAAATGCACAATGCCAGAGGGAGTTATGATGGAAAAACAAAAAACAAAACCCTGAAATTATGTGTGATTGTATGTATCTGGGGGTGGAAAATGGGGAAAGTTCTAAAGTAAATCCCTCTTTTTAATTATTTTAATACCCCACAAATTAAGAAAGAAATTGCTTTTCAGTTGCAGAAAATTTAAAGATTCCATTTTTTATTTACTTATTTCCTTTGCCCCCAACTCCAGATGATTATACTCTCACCACCTCTCCATAACCCCTTCCATTTTGAAGAAACTAGAAAGAAACGCCTCTGCTTTCCCTTCACTTTGAAGTAGTAGCAGGATGGCCAGAAAAGCTCCGTGTAGGAAGCTAAAAAACATCAGTCACTCTCACAGATAACAACTGAAAGCTCTAGATAAAATCTTTCACTTAATGATCCTCTCCTTTCAGCATAACTCACTCTTCTACTGGGGAATTTTAAAAAATAAATATAAAGCAAAAAGCACACTGCTCAGCAGTGAAACTTTGGCAATGGCTTCTAAGCAATCTTGTTGAAGTGACATGAGGCCACTTTGGGCATTTTCTGAACCTCTAATACTTTGCCACTATATCAGCATGACACCGAGCTAGAGTGCGGTCTAGAGAAGTTGTCTGATATTTTCTTTGAAAGAAAGAAATGTTTAAATCCCAAATTTAAAACTTGGAACATGATTTGGAAAGCAAATGTATCCATATGACACTTTAAATTATTTAAAGTCCTTGGCTGGAAATGAGAAATGAAAAAAGATAGGAAGACAAATATAGAGATGCTCCTCCTGGCATTATTTATAGTAGCAAATAAAAGTAAATAGCTCAAACATTTAACATAGGAATAGGCTTACAAGTCATTATACACATTCCATGAAATGGAATAGAACCATTAAAGCCATCTACAAAACAGAATAATATGGGGAAAAGGTCATTATGTTAAGACAAAATAATAAGATCCAAAGTCTATAATAAAGTATCTTCTTAATTGTCAGGTTTTCCCTCAATGCTGTACCATTACCAAGAGCATATGTATCTGCTCTCTTACTGACCAACTTGGGGGAAAATGCCCCTTAACCCAAACATCCACCTGAAACTCTTAAATTATTTCTCTGTTCTCCTTCATAGTAAGATTTCTGTAAAGACCCATCTATATTTGCTTTCTATCCTGAATTCATTCCTATCAGGATACTGTCCTCTTAATTCCACCAAAATCCATGACCTCGATGTAGTCAAATCCACTGATCAATTCTCAGTCCTCAAATGACGCAGTATTTGATGAAGGGGGTCACTTTTTGCTCCTTCCTTGACTCACTTTTTCTTCATGATTTTAGAACACTTCTCTCTCAGTCATCCCACATTACTGAGCAACTCTCTCACTCTCCTTTGCTTCTCTTCACCTTCCTGCCATCTAAACTCCCCCCCCCCAAGCCCTGCCATCTAAACTTTGACACACCCCAAGGATAGTGAATAACCAAAACATACAATGTTTTCTTTAGAGTTTAAGACCATCTGGTCTAATGACTTTAAAAGTCACCTATGTGGCAATGACATTAGCTTGTCATCCAGCCAAACTAAGTGACATTTCCACTGGTAGTTTCTACTGCTTGAAAATCTGATTCTCCCACAATCTTCCCCATCTCAATAAATGGCTTCTAATTTCTCAGGCCCAAAATTTTGGGTCTATTTTCTCTTTCTTATAACCATGCCAGCAGATATGTTTTACCTTAGCTTCCTGACCCCTACCCTCCAAATCTTCTCACTCTCCCTGTCTACACCACTGTTTCTCAGGTCCAAGTCCATCATGTCACACGTCTCTTCTATTACAACAACCTCCAGCAGGCTCCCCGTGTCTTCTCTTGCTCTCTGTCACAAAGTCCTTTTCCCAGAGCACCCACAGTAATCTTTGTAAAAGATAAGTCAAATTATCTTTTGTTGCTCTTCTGCTCACATGCATAGAACTCATCCTATTTGCACTTGATATGGCTGGTCGACCCTACACTTGCATTGATTTTATCCCTTTCCAGCTTTCAGAGTTTAGAGCTTACCTTGTGGTTATGTTTTGGACACACATTAGAGTCTGCCAATGAAGATGAAGACAGAAATGACAGAGGGATTATACAGTCACTGCCTTACTACTGCCCATGACAAACATTGAAGTGAACGGTGTGGGTGATTTTTGTTTTTGTTTTGTTTTGCTTTGTTTTTTGCAGCAGCATTCATTGTCCAGGGTTCAGCTTGGTGGGTGTAGACAGGCATTGGCTGAACCAGCAACTTCCTAATCCCTGACCTCATTGTCAGCAGTGGGCTCCAGAGAGCAGAGTGCATAAGCTCCTCACTGTACCTCCCTGATCCTGATAGAATAGTAGCCTGCATGGATGCCCTGGAGGGGTTGTTTTTCTGGAAGTCATTCCGAAGGCCCATGAAGAACCTATCCCTCCAGTGCTTCTAGGGTTTTTATAAGCACCAAATGCATTCAGCTGGGTCCTTATTCTTTCAACTAGCCAGAGAGGTTTCTAGTCTCTGATACCAGTTAATATGTCATCACATGAGAATCAATCCCAAGTTCTCACTCTCACTCAAGTGACCCTCTGTGCTCTTGTGCTCTTTTATGTCTCTGCTCTACGGCCTCCACTTTCCTTCTTGAGCATTCTGCTCCAGAAACTAAGGCAGAAAAATAAACACACTGTTGAAAGAAAATAGAAATAAAGGTGTAACTGCTCTATTGCATTTGCAGTCAGTGAGTGCTATCTGTTACAAACATATTTGCATTCCCCAGAACAATAAGATGAGGAACTAAATAAATCAGCATTTATATGCACTGCTAAATCCTAAAGAAAGATTTAGAAAACCTCAGTTTTTCTGATGATTCTCCAGATATATTCTACCTTTGTAATGCCTCTGTTTATGTTCTGGTTTACTGTGTGTGGAATTCAGGATTATCATCTTCCTGCTTATATGGTATCAATGTTTTGTTTCTCCCTTTGTGAGTATTCAGGTTATTTTCAAAGAAAAGTAAACTTTTAAAAAGTGGTTTTCTTTTTCACATGAATTGTTAAGGCTTGAGTCCCTCATTTTGTATTTATGTTGTTGATATTTACAGGAATTTTTCATTTGAGTTTGTACAGTTTTAGCTAATTGGCTTATGCCCTCCAAAGTCTAGGTAGAGTTTTATTATTTTGAATCTATCCTGGGTAGTTAACTATAAATTAGACCATATCTCAACCAATCTGATTATTTTACTCTTTAAACTTTTTAAGCTAGATCACACAGTCAAAAAGCTGTAGATATCACAAAGAATCAGTATGCCAAAATCTGACATGGTGGAGAATTTTAAAAAGCTACATTAATTTATTCCCTTTTAGCTACCAAATTAACAGTGAGCTCTGTATACTGTATTGCAAACTGTATTTTTTTTAATTTGTGCTTGCTCTCCAAGAAGGAAATCATGTATTTATGCTTTAGTGAACTTTTTGATTTTATGAGGACATAATCAAAACTACTGTAAAAAGCTTACGATTAATAGATGATTTCGATTCATCTTTTTCTCATTTATAAACAAGTGGATGGCTTAGTTCTTGATCAAGTTCAGATTTAAGCATTAGATTTGACGTAAATGCTGAAATATTTGTATTGCTAGGTATTTGTGTTTTGAGACATAGGATTTCATGCTTAGCAAGAGGCCTGAAATTAAAAGTTTATTGTCAGACCTCAGGGTTTGCTAGTACTGAGCTCACTGACTCTGGAAGGAGCAGGCTTCCTGGGCAACCCTAGATTTTTTATAAAATGAATTTATTTATTTTTAAATTTGAGGTGATATTAGGATCCTCCCCATCCAGTATCATGGCCATAATGCACCCACCACTGAATCACCCATAGTCCATTGGGCTTCCTTCCCTCTTTGTTCTTACCCTTCCTCCATCTCCTCCCACCTCTGGATGCTTCAGTTCTATAGTCAGCTTTCAAGGGTTAGTTTTTAGTTTGTCTTTACCTGACATTTACTTAGGTTTCTTTGTATTCCATGTATTAGTGACACCATCCAGTATTTATCTTTCTTAAAATAAGAATGCCCAGCCAGGAGAGAGGGAATTAGCTATAGTGTTAGTGGACACCCAGAGGCAGAACTTATTTTTGCAGAAAAATATAAAATAAATTCAGTAAAGGAAACTTTTCAAGTGAACTAGGAATAATTTGATAAAATGACCATATTTCAGCTTTAAAAAGTTGCAAAATAAGAATGATTGACTATCATATAATTGCCCCATTAGTATTGACTTACTAATATATGTGATGAACATAGATGCAGAAATTCTAAGCAAAATGCTTGTAGACCAAATTCAACAATATATTAAAAGGACAACACATCATGATCCAGCAGTCTTTATCCCAAGAATATAAGGTTGTACTTAAGAATAACAATAATAAGTCCTTACTGAGTTATAAGATTTCCATAACAGATAAACTTAAAGCAGTTCATATTGCATTTTAGCTTAATAAACCCTTAATAAATATCAGCTATGTCAACTACTGGTGGCTAACCCTTTTAGCCTGGCACATTGACACATACAAAGTCTACATTTCCTAGGGTCCTTTCAACTTAGGCTAAGTTTTGGACAGTGAGGTATAAACACAAGGGTTGTGTGAAAACTACTAGAAAGTCTCCAGGAAAGGGATGAGGTGAACTCTTTCACTCTTCCACCCTTTACCTTCTTTCTTCCACCTGCAGACACAATTACTGGGACAAAAAAGACCAGCTTGACCCTTGGCGTAGCACACTAAAGATGGGTAAATAGTAAATTTCCTGCCTCTGGAAGTTTTTTGATTTATTTTGTTTTTATGTGAGAGAGAGATAAAGCCCTGTGTGATTTAAATTATTGCTACTTTGGGATTTCTTATTACTTCCAGATGAACAAACCTGACATATACAGTGGGATACCAAACTTAAGGATTTTGTAAGTGTATCATTGTTGAGAGGTCCAGGCTATGACTGTGAGAATTACCAAAAAAAAGTAAGCTATTGTAAAGTTTTAAATCATAATGAAGTCTATGGCCTTGCAGCTTTTGTCAAGTATCTCAATCCTACCCTAATAAATAATGCCAAATAGAATTATTTTTATTGTTTTCCTTCATGACATTTGAAAGCAACAGTGTGGTCCTAAGTCACCTTCTCTGTAGGTTACTCATCCCCTGTTTGCTGAGCTCTTTGTGTGGCAAAGCTTTGCATTTCTGTACCAAGCTGTATACATCTACTGAATATCCTCCAATATGTCCATTTCCTTCTCTCTGTGTGAGGTCTGAATCTGAACATGAGGCACAGGTGTGGGGTCGCATAGGCTATGATCTCCTTACTCCAGACAACATGCTTCTATCAGTGTATTACCTTTTCTAGCTGGGATATCACATTTTCCATTCATATGAAATTTTGTTTTGACTAGAATGTGTCTTTTCTGCCCAAGTTGCTGTTAAAGTCACTTTAACTTGTATTAAAAAATCTTGTGTAGTTTTGAGGTTTTTTGAATGAAAGTGCACACCTTTACACAGATAGCCCTATTACATTTCATCTTTTAAGATTTATTCACTGCTTCAGCCTACAGAAATTTCTGGAAATCTCATTCTGTCACCTATTGTATTCCCCCTCTCTCAGCTTTGTGTCATTTAAAGTTTTGATAAACCTGCACACTGGTCCTTCATCTAAATTTCTGATCAAAAGACATTTTATTCTTGGCTAAGGACCTTCCTCCAAATAGTCATTCATCAAACTATTTATCAGAGTTTGAGGAGCAAAATTTGCAGCAAATTATTGCTCTCTTGATTGTATTTAGGATTTTTTATTTTAAGAGGCAAACATATCATTTGACCACTCAAGTCTATCCACATTTTTATAGTTATGGACTCAATGTTTGTGTCTCCCCAACATTCGTATTTTGTAGCCCTAACCCCCAATTATATAGTATTAGGAATGAGGACATTTGGAAAATAATAAGGTTTGCATGAAGTCATCAGGGTTGGAGGCCCATGATCAGATTAGTGCCTTATAGGAAGAGAGAGAGACACTAGAGGTTCTTCTCTTTACCATGTGAAAATACAGTGAGAAGGCAATTATAAATCAGGAGGAGAGCCCTTTCCAAGAATCAAGTATTTTAAAGCATTGATCTTGGACTTTCCAGCTTCCAGAACTGTGAGAAATAAATATTTGTTTAAGTCATTTGGCCGATGGTATTTATTAAAGCAACCCCTAGTGACTGACAGTGCATTTCCAGCCAGTGTCTTTCTCAGGTTATCTATAGTTCACTATTGTCAAAACTGTAATGGGCCAAGCTCAAGTTAGGTCACTTTTCCTAGGGGTAATGAATGTGTGTGTTAAGTCAGGATACTGAAGCATATGTCCAAATCCTGCAGAAGGCCACTAGAATATGTGATAGAGGAGTAAATCACAAGTGCTTGTCTTATTTGAATAATACAGGCCTTACTTTGGAACAGTTCCAGAAATCACGTGAATATGCCCAGAATTTCTGCCTCTTTTATAAGCTATGTAAATTTGGATTTTCCATTCCTACTTTGTGCTTCTGCCAAGCCAAGAACCCAAATTAGCCATGTTTTGAAGAGTATGGAATTTGTTTCATTAGGCTCTGTGAGGGAAAAGTGTTTGAAATTTACGCAAATCACTGAAAGCTTCGAGGAAACCATTTTCCCTTTTTTGACTGGAGAGACCAGATCCTGATTTTGTTTGCTCAGTGACATACCCACAAAGAAAAACAATTGCTCTTTCAAAGTCACTTGTTCTACTCAAGAAGCTTTCATTTGATACAGTAGGAAACAAATTTATCTTCATACATTAAGGGCCCTGACACAAGGAGATTCCAAGTTTGGTGCATTATGCTACCAATGTCAGGTTGATGTTCTCACCCCCTTCTTTGAATGTAAGGGGCATTCAGGTGAAAGGAGGCTAAGTGGACTGAAACTTAAGAGTCTAAAAAGAACATATATTGGTTTTGTGCTGTCATGAAATAGTCAAGATATTCAGAGAACCAGGAACTCATGCTCTGACTGTATCCCAGCTGTGGGCCCTTGAGATTGGTGGGCACATGGCTCAGGGGCAGAACACATGGACAGCAGATTCTCCAATCTGCAATTCCTTATGGAAATCAAATCTGGTATCAACTATGATACAAGCCCAAGGTTCTTGCTGTAGGCTGAACTATTAGTTTAGGGCTTGCTTTCATATAATTCTCTCAGGTAACCTTACGTCAAGATTCTTCTCAGCTCAGGTTTATTTATAGACTTTCCACAAAGACTGGGTGTGTTTGTACCTCACACTATGCTTCCCAAACCATTCAGAAGCATGTCTATATTTTAAATTTTTGTTAAATTCTTATGACATGGAAGCACATAGATTTACAAATAAGGTCACACTTAACAAAAATCCTCTGAGCACACAGATTTACAAGTAAGATCACATTTAACAAAAATCCTCTGAGGTGGCTATGATACATTATTATTCACACACTACAGATGCAGGATGTGAAGGTCATATGACTTAATCGGTTGTCTTAAGGTCACACAACTACAAACAGATGAGTCAGGATTTGTACCTAGGTCTGCCTGACCCCAAAGGATATTATTTCACTATACATGCTGCTTCCACTTGCTCTGAGCAGCAGGATTCTTCCATTTCAATTTTGCTGATGAAACCTTGGGGTCAATGCAACCTCGGGAAGGAGACAAACAGCCTAAAATATCATCTGATCCTGCCTAGCACTTCTTTCTGATTCATGTGTGCTTGCTTCTGAATCTGCTCACATAATTCATCTACTTCAAGGTCTATAATTTCTGAGCTCTGACCCAACCTGACCCAGGGACTGATCCTGCTAAAGGGGAGACTATTTTCCTGACTTCAAGGGAAATGTCATTTTTCTTGTTCGTATAACATTTGTAGTCATGTGGCGCCACTAGCTTGATCACCAATGTACGGGTAAGTGGCCCACTCCCTTAGAGAATGCCAAGAACAAGGGAAATTGGCAATAATGTGTAATGTGGGTTGAATTTTCAAGTAGAACCATTGTATAAATACACCTATTTTTCATGCACTAGCTGTGTCTTGTTCTGAAGAACGAGAAGTTCCCTCTGACAAAGCCATAACAGACATTAATTACTGCAATTGGGCTATGGGAATAAGAGCAGCAGAGCAAATGTTCAAAAAGGCAGTTGTCTCAAGAGGCTCAGCTAAGCCAAGGGGTTCTACACACCAAGGAGAAGGGTCCTAGCCCACATGGATGAAACAGGAAGGGATAATGCTAAGCAAAAAGAAGCCAGAAGGAGAAAGACAAATACCAAAGGTTTCGCTCATGTGTGAAATATAGAGAAACAAAACAAAGAGTCAGACAACACCAAACCAAAACCAAACCCTAGAAATGAGATTGTAAAACTATGCAAAAAGGGGAGGGTGACTAATGGACTATGGTAAGGACTGTGGTGCCTGGGTGGTGGTGTGGTGTGGTGACAGTCACCTGAAGAGGTGGGATCCTGTATTTCTGAATCATACACAGCTCATAAACCAATGTTACCCTTATTTTAAAAAAAGCAGCCTTCGTGCCTTATGGTGACCTATTGTTTCTGTTAAGTTGCCTTTAGCCTAGAATTGCATTTTTTTTTCAAATTTTAAGAACCACTTTAAATACTAACCAAAGTAATTGTGGTGTTTCAAAAACTTCTCAAATAAAATGAATATCACAATTCCATGGAAAGGGATGTTGTATGGGTTACATGAAATGGGAAAGGTGAACAGAAAATTTAAGATAAGTTATTTTGAATTTGAATCCTACAAAACAAATATATCACAGTAAATCAGGTATTAAAAGACAACCTTCCTTTTCCATATCTTGATTGAAAATATGAACAAATCCAAACTTAGGAATTGCATTAGTTTGCAAGGTCTTCCATGCCAAAATAATACAAATGTAGTAACTTAGACAACAGAAATTGATTGTGTCACACTTCTGGAGGCCAGAAGTCCTATATCCAGGTGTAGGCAGGGAGAGTTTGTTCCTCCTGAAGGCTGTGAGGGAAGGACTTGTTCTAGGCTTCTCTCTTTGGCTTGTAAATGGCACTCTTCTCCTGTCTTCACTGCACAGCTTTCGTCTCTGCATATCTTTGTGTCAAAACTTCCCCCTTTTTAGTTAATTTAATTAGTCATTTTGGATTATAGTCCATCCTAATGACTTCACTTTAACTTGATTACCTCTAGGCTCTTTCTCTAAACTTCATCGCATTCAGAGGTTTACTAGGTGCTCAAATGTCAGCATCGGAATTTGAAGCAGGGATGCACTGTCTTGTATGTTATGTTGAAACTTCTTCTATATTTGAGTTATAATCCCTTTGCACTTTTGCTCATTTGCTTTACTCTTCTTTTACTTGATTAGATTTTTTCTTTTTTCCAAAACTTGGATTTATTAATCCCACGCACTGTTTTCACAAGTTTTTCAACATTCATTTTACTGATTTTTTCAGGATTTGCTTATTCATTTTCTCCTTGTTGCAATAATAAAAATATTCATGGTGATAGATATACTTCTGATTATAATTTAGGCAGTAAATGCATAATTAGAGCAGGAGCTCAGGAATCAGATGACTTGGGGACAAATTTTAACTCTGGTACTAATATAGCACTCTTGAAAAAATTAAATAAGATACTTGAGCAGTTACTGATCAGTACTCAATAACTAGTTTGCATTGGGTAGGAGGAGGAGTAATAGCAATATGGCAACTACGTAACCTTAGGCATATGATTTAGCCTTCCAAACCCAAGTTTTCTCATGTGAAAATTTAGATATTAGTAGTACTGATCTCAGAGGACTTGTGAGAAAATTCAACGATTATGTTTCATATTGATTTACACAACATGTATTTATTGAGTACCTACTATATGCCAAACACTATTCTAGGTACTTGGAAGACATTAGTGAACAAAACAGACAAAGATTTCCCCTCATATCAAGTTTACATTCTAGTAGGGAAAGAAGTAAACAATAAAAATGATGATTGAGTATATGTACCACATCTTCTTGATCCAATCATCTACACAATGGAATACTCTTCAGCATTCAAAGAAGATAAACACATGCAATTTGCAGCAACATGAATGGAACTAGAAGGGATCATACTCAGTGAAATAAGCCAGAAAGAAAAAGAAAAATATCGAATGGTTTCACTTATAACAGGATTATAAAGAAACCAAATAGGAGAGAGACACTCACCGGGGGGGA
>PVIJ01023839.1:0-13511 GCA_004024925.1 Scalopus aquaticus
CTGCCATTTATCCCCATTTGATGGACGCAGAGATGGAGTTACTCTAGGTTGGTTGTCAGATCTGAGGTTCGTTGACCCAATAGTCCATGAGCCCTACTAACCACTGAAGCTTTGGTTCTGACAACACCCCTGACAAGCCAAGTGACATGAACAATTTACCGAATCCATCAGGGTTCCCAGATCCTGCTGGACCAAGCTGCTATTTCCGAGTAGATGATTTTGCAGGCACTTCAAGCTCAAAACTAGCTTCTAGTTGAAGAAAATCCAGTGTCAGCCCGCATAGTAAGGGCTAGCAAGGTGCTTGTTGACCTTATTGCAATTCCGTCGTGCTCGTTTGAATTTATTTATGTATGCAGTCGAACCTCGTAATGCCAACAGGCCTTTACATATGAATTTCAGCTACATGACTCAGTTTTATATGTATCATCTAAACTAATGTACTTGAATGTTGCTTAAACTTGTAAATGATTGAACTATAAAATTGCCCCATATAAAGAAGGGGGGGATGCAGTAGTAAAGACCACCGATGTTTATTTTCCAGTAATTGAAAAGAGATCTTTCGTCAGCAAATCCAGTAATAGCCCTGGCAAGCGAGTTCCTCGAAGTGTACCTGCTTTTATTATAGCTACTTAAAGAAAGATCTGAAAGAAACATAAAATAAGTAATCTTTCCAAAAACTTCTACAAAATATGTAAAACATCACTCTAAGATGACGTAGAGAAAATCGTGGATAGCCCCGGAAATAGCCAAGCAAACTATCGCCATGACCCTTATTTTATGTAACAATTAAGGGAAAATTTGCTTGATGACATTCATATAGTATAATATACCCAGCAAAACTATTTGGATGCACAGAGCATCGTTTTGGCAGACAATTAGAGTGTTTATCTCTCTGGCTGCCATTCATTTAACCAACAGGCAAAAATATGTTGCTAAAGCTACAAACAACCAATTTGCTGTTCAGTCTTGATTGATAGAAGAATTAACACGGCATTGTGAGGGTGAATCTTGATGGCCCTACCAAGATGTTCTGAAATAGTTCCATAATCCCAGGCCAAGGAAACCTGGCCTGCATCTCAACACTCTCCATCAATTTTCTCACACAGTGAAAACACTGCAAAAGCCTGCTCAAGACAAACAAACGTGCATGTGGCCGTGTAGAGGATCCAATGCTAATATGGAAATTGGGACTCGTCCCAGAGCGCAACCACCAGAGAAACTGGGTGGGTTTCACATAAACTGGTTGGATGTGTTTGAAGGACTGGTATTCACCACTCGCTGACAGTATCAGGCAGCATGGGATGGGAGGGAATGCATTTGTATGAATTTGTTATTGCTCTCTCTTCACCTGTGTTCTTCCCCTATGGTTCGACCATGTGTATGTTTCACTGATGCCTCTGATCTCTTAGACACTCTATTACAGGAAAGAGATAACACTTTATAAAATCACCCAAATTAGATGCTCAGTTTTTGTGCTGTGTTCTGGGCAACACTGTTCCAAAATACACTTACCTGAGTTTTGACCAGGCTACTGGCTCAATCTTATTAATTCTGATTCAGTCTCGTTTATAAGCCATCAATAATGAAAATAATAGTGGTGATGATTAGAAACACATGTTCAATATGCTAAAACGAACATATCATTTAAATAACAATTTAATCAGAGATCTGAGCATTCTTTGCTGACCTTCCTTGGAAAGTTTTTTATTTATTCTGATTAGACTTGAACTTCCTTGCACTGTAATTTTGTAATCACAGTCAGAAAAAGTGCCATAAAAAACTACACACTGTGCTTATTTGCTTAATTGACTAGAAGCTTCCCTTTCTATTTTATATTGTAATTGGATGCCAAAGAGTGATAAATTGATCTTAGAAAGGTATGGTACAGCCAACTGAATAATGGAAATAACGTATTCTAATTATCTTAATAATCATTGTGATAATTTCTAAAATATGTCATGTCTTCATTCTTAACTACATGAAGAAGGTGTAAAATCACCCCCATTGGATTGTTGGTGCTTTGGTGGTGAGATTGCTATGGTAATAATACCTGAAGTGGTGTCACCTATACTCTCAAAACACAAATAATGATGCAAACTAAAATTACCTCAATAAAAATGAATTAGCTATTTAAAAAGTAAACAAAAAATGAAAATAAATAAAATCACCTCTAGGGGCCTCCCTGGTGGCGCAGGAGATTAAGACTCAGCACTATGAAGTTATTGGCAGCCTCTGCAGCACGAGTTTGATCCCCAGCCAGGGAGCTTCCCACATGGCACAGCAGACCTCTTCTGTCTCTCCCGCTGCTCCCCTCAGTAGTGTATCTCAGTTGATCCGCCTGCTCTGCTCCCCACTCTGTCTCTTGTGAACCCTCTCACCTCCCAGCACTGTACCTCTGGCCTACATCCCAGTTCTTACATGCATAAATAAATAAATCTTTAAAAAATAAAATAAAAGCACCTTTATAAAAAGGACTGGGCTCTGAAAATATTTCTGAGCTTTTGGACAATCTAGAAACCTTGTATGGGTTTTCTAAACTGAATTAAATTTTTGGAATTAGGACTAGCTCCCCTCGGCCAGGAAACGGGGACCCTTTCTCTATTGCCTGCACTGGCTGTTTTAGGAGATGGTGCTGTGCAAACAAGCCAAGAAGGTTGACATCCAAGATACCTGATGATACCACAGAGCAGACACCCCAAAGGCCACTGCAAAGTGTACTCGGCAAACTCAAGGGCACAGTTTCAACTAAAACCAGAAATAGGAATCGACTGGCATGACCCCTTCAGACAGCAATCCACAGAAGAAAGGGGTGTTTGCTCCCTAACTAGTTCAGAATAGCAGATAAAAGGGCATTTCAGTTTCTCTAGTTTGACTTCAGAGGCTCGTGTTTTTATTTATTTGGTCATCAGGGCTTCCAAAATTTCTTTGAAATTCAGGATTTGTAAAAGAGGCTTGTACAAATCACAGGTACCAAGCTGGGCCATCACTGATGTGTACATATAGGAAATAAAGACCTGATACAAAAAATAGGAAATTGTTCTCTTTGCTGCTAGAATCTAATAACTATTAGGAAAAAAATATTGGTGATAGCTGGTTTTTTTACAGGAGATATTTAAGAATCAAACTCAAAGTTTTACTTCCAAAACTTATCATTTCTTATCATCTTTATTATATTGGGCATTTCCGTGGATCATATCTAAATCCTATTCTTTCTTATTTTATAATAAAAATATATATATTCATAAATATTCATAAATATTCATAAATATTCATAAATATTTTTATCAAAGATGGAAACATGTCACTACTATATGTGAAAAATCAGTTTCACTTGCCAGAAATTCTAGAACAGAACTCAAAACCCTTGAAAATGGGGCTCATACTTGTGATCACGGCACTAGGGTTTGGATCCACACAGTAAATGCACATGGAAAGCTGAGCCAAACACAGGAGAAAATGCACCTGGGAAATGCACAGTTGAGAACACGCACATGCACTCTCACCTGCACCCCCACCTCTGGACTGGAGACAGCTGCTTCACCCCCCAAATCAGGGCAGCTGTGGCCACCCTCTCTCTCTGCTCACCCAGTTTTACTCAAAACGTCACAGGACATTCCTGCCTCCCCGAGCCAGGGCAAACCTCTCTGATTGGCTGAGAGCCTGTCTGAGCCCTCTCTGATTGGCTGAGAGCCTGTCTGAGCCCTCTCTGATTGGCTGAGAGCCTGTCTGCGAGTCCTCCCTGGGGCCTTAACACCTGCGTCTTGTCCCATGTTTCAACAGACACAGATAAGTATCATGTGCTCGACGTGTGCAGCGTCAGGGTGCATGCTGGGAGAAGGATGAAAGGTGCCACCGTCATTCCAGTGACTTGGGCAAATAAAAAATAAATGAACAGTAATGAGGTATGAAGCATCTTACCTGCAGTATCTTCTGGCTCTGAGAAGGACACGTCGGGTCACCCGCAAGCACATCGGTAGTCATCTTCCCTGGAAACTCCCTAGATCAGGCGTGTCGATTGTGTGGGAACTCAGCTTGACAGTTGTCACTGGACAGAGATCATCAAAAAATCAGGGAACTCAGATTTCAAAAGAGCCAGACAAAATATCAAAGTTAACATGCCTTCCTTTAAAGCCTAGCTACAGCCAGGGAGAGACACGGCACTGGGAAAAAGGGAAGCCAGAGGTGTCTCCACGCACTGGCCAGGTGCTTAGCTATGTTAAATGAGGTCTATAAACACAGGCAGGCAGAGAGAAATAGGTTCTGCACCCAACCTCTGCTAGCACCCTGCTAAGAACACTTATCGGAGTAAATCACAGAGCGATCGTTCTATTTTAAATTCTCTGTCTTGGTCCCCACGTCCTCCTTTCAAAGGCTCATTGAATTCTGTCTTCATTTATATGTTCAAGGGTACAAGACTTCCCCACACAGGACCAGGGCAATTATTGGTGACTGCATCTCAAGCAGCATTAGAAGTGGACTTCTAAAATGCAGGTGGGAACATTAGAGAAGGATGTCATTTTTTTTTCTGGGTGTGTGGACACCTTTAATTTTTCAGTCTCTCCTGCTTTGAACAAGTTCCATCAACAGGCTCCTGCAGACAGTGGTCCCAGATCTACGGGAGCGCCTGATGGATGAGCTGTTGTCACAGTGTGAAGTGAGGACGGGCTTATCTGATCCGTGGAACTACAAAGCAATTTGACCTCAGTAGATTTCATTTAATTTCACTGGAACAAACATTTCTTTGATCTGATTGTGGGACACTCTGCTAGGCACGGCCACATATGTTATCATGTCTCAGCCCCAAATAGCAGCGTGAAGAAGACATTATTTATCACACTCTTAGGGAATGAAGAAACATTCAATTATTTCCCCAAAGAACAAACTGCAATTTAAACTTACTTTCTGATGTCACCTCTGAACATTTTGCCATAAGGTGCATCTGATGTCTTACCACAAGGGAAAGAATTAAGAAGACTTTTCTTGGAGAATATCATAACTGACCTTTCTACAGAGAAGGTTTTATTTATATTTGGGAATTTGTCACACACCCCAATATAAATCCGTATCTGTATCTAAACTGTCTTTTTCCTCTACGCTCAGTGGTTACCTCCACCTTACTGGTTTTTTTCTCAGGCTTTAAGCATGGACCCTTGTAGTCTCTGTGGATTCTTAGCCTCCTTTCCATGTTTGTAAATATATCACCAAACTCTAGTCATTTTTTAATGTCTCACTTCCACATCATTTTCTTTCATTTTCTTCCCTCTCTTTGCTCTCTTCCAGAAGCAGTTCTGTCCTGAATTACTCCCTTAGCCCTTGAGTCCATATTCTTTACTGAACCTTCTCACCCTTTACACTGGCTGCACCCTCTACGGCTAGCTGAAGGTGTACAGATTCTGGGGCAAATATTTTCTGTGGAAGCCTGTCTCTATTTATGATCAATGCACATGAAAATTCTCCATAGCATCCAGAATCTTCTATTCTTATTTGGGTCCAGGAAATATCTTTTCAAGTTCTGTACTTGCCTGGCTATTTTTATGTATCCAACCTGATAAGGAGGTGATAATGCTGTTACTATTCATAATACAGTTGTTCTTCAGAAGCTATTTGTATTGAAACAGTATAGCTGTTATCTCTAAATTTCCCCAACACCATTTATTTCATGAAATAATATATCTTGCAACTATATGTTCGTGTGACCTTTTTGGCCCTAACTTAAGTGTAGTGAGAATGTACTCACTTTCCATTTTCTTTTGCTTTATTGAGCAACACAATAATATACAAAAACTGCTATATTTAATAAATACATTTTGATGAGTTTGAACGTAAGCTTATACCCATACCATTACCACAATCAAGGCAATAAACATATCCATCACCTCCAACAGATTTCTTGTATCTTCTTAGTGTGTGTGTGTGTGTGTGTGTGTGTGTGTGTGTGTGTAGTAAGTGCATTTAGTACAAATTCTCTTAAGTTTTTAAGTGCGTAACATCATATATACTGTTAACTATTTATTGCCACCAATAGAAAATACTCCCAAACCATACATCTAATAAGGTATTAATTTAAAAAGTATAGAATGAGGCCCTTCAATACAATAGCATAAGACAACTTCATTTAAAAAGGGGCATAGAACTTCCATGGATATTCCTCCAAAGAAGACAGACAAATGGCCACTACGTACTGGTTACCTAACTCAATTAGGTAAAAAAAGCAAACAAAATCAAATGTAAGCACATTGTCAATTAATAACAAATAACACATCTAATGAGAATGTATTTTAAATAGTGTTCCTGTAAACCATATTTGTAATATTTTAGGATATGAAGTATGATTTTTGATACGATATTAGATTAATCTTGGAGATCATAAACCAATCTCTCATTCTACAGAGCAGGTCTTTCTGTTTCTAAGACATTGTCCACATAACTACAGTAGGAAGATGCTGCCCAGAATGCTGGCTCTGAAGAGTGTTGCCTCGGGAAGGCTGTTCACACCCTTTCCCCTTTCCCCAGTGCGGCAGAAGCTCAGCTTTTCCAGTCACCGCTGTCTGCTGAGTTCTGGCCCTAGCCTTTGGCGTGCTGGAAAACCATTTTATGTCCCTTCTGCTGCATGCATTTTAGACACTTCTTTAGCAATGATTTTTGTGGCTCGTTTTTGTTACAGTGAGGAAGTTACTGTGATGGGGCTGAGACCAAGTCCTTGTCCAGACCTGTCTAGGGCTCGAGCCAGGAAGAGCAGGAGGCTGCTAAACGCAGCAGGAGGAAGCAGTCTGGGGCAGGGGTGGGGTGGGGTATTCTGATCATGAAAACAGTCTTACAGAGGATTCTGGAGAATTCTGTGACCAGGACAGGCTGGGGTGAGGTAAGATGTAAAGTGTACGTATAATTCACCAGGACACTAAACATACCCTTTGGATGAATGAGTAGGTAAGACTACTGGCCAGGGCAGGAACAGGGTGAAGGAACCATGTTAAAGACCCTCATCCTGCAAAGGCAGAAACACTTAAGAAATTAAGCCAGTAAAACGTCCTTAATCTCATGCATGAAATTCAGTATCCCAATAACAGGAAAGCCTTTTACAATATCAAATTAATTCAGGAAATCGTAAATAAATAATTCATAATAAAAAAGGAAGCCAACTTTTTTTGAGAGAACACAGTGTTTTCTTTGAGAAGACTACTGTTAACCAGACTAGAGTGAGGGGTAATTTTTTTAAAAAACTTCATCACTTCATCTTTCCCCACAATCTCTAAGACAATAATCTGATACTACCAATGCACCACTCTATCTATCGGGGACTCTTTAACATAAAGTGCCCCCTTGCAACCTGAATGCCAAGCACCCGTTCTGTGACAAGTATTTATAGCTCAGATTTACTGTGTATCATTTGGGGGAGCAGATACCAAAGCATAGAGTAGGGTCTGCAAACAGCAGTGAATGAAAAAGCTGGGGCAACAAAGGGTCCCCAGGATGCTATTCTTGTCAAATTGCTCTTTGGTCCTGCCCAAAGGAGATTCTTGCTAAAAATGCCTAAAATAATTTGTTATTACTTTTACCATCTTTAACTCACTTTCAACTCATCAACCTTTATAAATGTATATTTAAATAGCTGAAGTTATTTTTGAAATCTCTATTTGAGATGACTTTAATTCAGGTAACATTAATTTATGACACTATGATTTGGGGGTACAGGTTCATACCTCCTCAGATGGATGTCACCACACCACATCCACCGCTGGGGAACCCCAGTCCTCCACCACAGTCTACTGCGGTCCCCCGTGACTTGTTCCCTCCCCACCACCCTCCCTCTCTGACTGCCTCCATTCTTTTTTTTTAAAGATTTATTTTATTTATTTATACACATAAGAACTAGGGTGTAGGCCAGAGGGTGGAGGGGGAGTGAGAGGATTCACCAGAGACAGAGTGGGGAGCAGAACAGGCATATCTACTGAAATACACTGCTGAGGGGAGCAGCGGGGAGACAGGAGAGGTCTGCTGCTCTCTGTGGAAATTAGCTCCCTGGCCGGGGATTGAACTCGTGCTGCAGTGGCTGGTGATAGCTTCACAGTGCTGAGACTTAACCCCTGTGCCACCAGGGAGGCCGGATGATTGCCTCTATTCTACAGTCAGATTTCAAGAGTCCAATTCTTAGCCTCAAAATAAATGTGGAAAAATCACCAAAAAATAGAGAGTTGATCAAATCGGATCCAGTGCTAGTGAGTTGAGTGGGAGTGTTTCAATTCTTTGCTTGCTCGGGCGTATTCAGTACAGGAACGCACAAGTCTGAAGGCTGCACAAGAGTCAAAACACATCATGATGGGCTGCAGACTCCTGTGTGTGGCTGCAACATCTCCTCTACTCCAACTTCAGGGCCAAACCGTTGTGATAGAGACACGTGGCCCTCCAAGCCGGAAATGCTTACTGGCCGCCCCTCTACAGAAAAGTCTGCTGACCGCCCAGACTAAGTACTCACAGGAGAGGGACTCACCTGGCATCCGAAGTGAATTTCCTTCAAGTTAATCTTAGCAAAACTCTCAGTCTAAAAGCTGAAGTAAAGTTTGTTAAATCAATACAGAGCCTATGTGCTCTTGGAAACCATAATTTGTATTCAAAACTAGTCATCTCAAGGACACTCTCCTTAAATTCTCCAGGTTTTAGTACAGTGAAGAGAGAGATCAGGAAACTCTGGCCCTTCATTGCATGATTCATTTCTTCACGGCAGCTCCTCACAGAATTATAATTTGAAATTTTGACCTTGGTCCTAGTAACAATTTTATGTCTTAACCAGAACTCATGTTCAAGTACTTCCCATTATGTTAGGAAACACGGTCTTTGGGGACCCGTGATCAAAGGGGATTTTAGCGGACTGGACCTAAATGCGCTGCTCAGACTGTGTTAGCGCCTCAGAAGAGGCTGTTTTGTGTTTCTACTTGTGAAAAAAGAGGTCTTGTTTAAATTTTTGGACAACTTAGCTTTCCCTGGAGAATTCTCATACTGGTACTTTTACTTCACATATCCCTGGTGGATTCAGGCCTACAAGGAGACAAAAGAACACAGGACACCAGAAACAGCTAGCTAGTTACCCATGAGACTTCCCCTCCCATAGAAACGTAAATTAAACCTCAAAAGGCTGCCAGATGTAGTAGCTGGCAAGCCAAGAGTTTCCTCCACCTGCAAAGTTGCTCTGATGTGCATCTCATGGAGAGAGCAACAGGCGGTACCTGAGGGGAGGGAGACGCAATGATAATGCCAACCGACACTTACCACAGTTTTTTTTTTTTTTTAAAGGCAGATTTTTGCCCCCTGAGGGGTGTCCTGCCAAACCAGGCTGACAGCTCGGGGTTCAGAGACCACGAAGGACCTGCTGACCCTCTGCCCAGGAATTACGGCAGTTCCCAGGACTCTGCTCACTCTCTCAAGCCCTTTTACTAGGAAATTCGAGCTAAGTTATGAGGTAAAATGCCCTAGGACTTATGATGTCATCATTTCAAAAGGCAGGATGGTTCTTAGTTTTGTTTTTCTTAAATCATTACTTGAATAGGCCTATTATGTCTATTATTATAAACCAGTTGAATCTTTTGGGAAAGTAAATAGGAGTATAAATAATAAATAAATGAAATAAATAAACCCCTTCTCTTTGCCCAGCATGGACTATGTACTTTGGTGGACATGAAAAAGCATAATCACTGTTCACCAGGCGATTTCACTATCAAGTGGAGGATGAAAAATACACTTGTTAAACAACCAGAGAATCTTAGGATTATTTATCATTTTTATTGGTCAATTGTCTGACATAGACTCTATCTATTGTAGAGATTCAGAAAAAGGTGGGTTTGATACAAACAAAATTAGTGAGAGAAAATTTCATCAAGAGGGTGAGAGACTTTCCACAGAATGACTTTGCTCCAGCCCAGAGCTCCCCAGCCAGAGGCCGAGTGGATCTGAGGCTCTGCCCCAGGAAGCAGCGCAGGGCATGACACAGCAAAAGGAGCACATGGCCAGCCCCACGCACAGTTCCCCATGACCTCGATTGGGCGCTACTGGGCACACAAACATTATCGTATTCCTTGTTTGAAAAGCTGTCTCATGATGGGTTCTAGGAAAGTGGAACTGTGTCACTGTTTAATCTCAGCTTCTCATATCTGATTACATTTAGATTATTTTCCCATAAATAAAACCCAGCTAATCTGAAGCTTTCTGGTTGGATGATTATCTTTCAAACAGCTTCCAAAAATTTACGGTCTCATAAAATCAGTGACTACCTGTTCACTGAAAGTGATTTTGATTAACTAAAGAGTTGATTAGTTTATTCCCTGAGGGTATTCAAGAGTCACTGGCAGGGTGATTGATGCTTGCATGAAAAATCTCCTTCCTACTAATATGTAGGCAAGCTGCCTTCCCAAGATGATTATCAAACCACCCAGAGATTCGTCTTGTATTCTTGCTGCCCATAGCTTAGTATTAACCAAGTCTAAGCGCTTCTTGTTTACCAACCTGTGTGGTTAAGTCAGATCATTTCTGACACCCTTTGCTACAATACCAGGACACTGTTTTTTTCCCAAGCAACTCTGATTCTTCAGAGAAGGAAAGCCTAGTGATCCAGACCGGCCCTTGGGTACGGGGTGTCCATGCGCTAGAAGGAGCTGACCAACAGCCCACACATGGACAGGAGCAACCACCATGGATGAGCTGCAGCCAACTCTACATCCCTGTCACCCTAACTACATCCCTGTCACCCGATCTACTTCACCCACTCACTTCCTGCCAAACCCAGCTTCTATCTTGTTTCTAAATTCAACTCTTTTGTTTTCCAAAAATGTGATGTAAGTCCATCCGCCTGGCCATTGGGAGAAATAGATCTGCATCGCGAGGCTTGTGTGTCTGCCAGCTCAACAAGAAAGACTTCCTTTCCCCAAATCCTGGTGACATTACTGGAGTTTGTGCATATTGGGTAGACAAGTCCTTATTTGCTCAGAAACAATTGACATGAATATATGATATGACTACACACACACACACACACACACACACACACACACACACACTGTATATGTGTATGTGAATTCCAGAATAACATCTTATTTCATTAAAAAGGGGAACATAAACTTTGATTACTAATCATCAGGCTTCCACCCTTTACTTTTGCCAGTTTAGCTGCAACTTTTTCCTCCAGTAAATGGATTTCTAATCGTTTTCCTAATCTAGATAGTGTCTTTACATGAAAGAACTGAAAGGCAGTGAGCACCCAACTAAACAGGAGATTCTAAACGCTCATGGCTGACAATGTAAAGAATCCACAGACATAAGTGTGAGAAAATAGACAACAATCTAGAAAAAGGAAATGGAGAAATAAGGACAAGAAAATGAAAATATGTATGTTGCAACAGTGTTCTGAGCACCAAAAGCTTCAGTGCAAAGAAGAGAGTCTAGACATAGTTTTCTAGAATATAGATCAGTTCAGCCCGTCAGCCATGTACCAAAAACGCATCAGACTCAATAGCCACTTCCCACTGATCCCAACTGATGGTCATGCCCTACACAAAGAGTATCTTGTTTCTTTTTTTATCTTAATATGAATTCTCTATATCTTAAAAAACGCTTATATTGCAATTGATTCCAACTTCCTGTAAGTAAATGTTCTATTGTCAATGGAAAACATCAAGTCTCAATTTTTCAGGGTAGCCAGCAAAAAAGTCTCAGAGTGCTAAGAAGATTGTAATTATGTTAATAATATCAATATAAATTAATAACAAAATAGGAGTGAGAACTAACACTATGAAGTCCACAGTGTTATCACACTGAATAGAAGCAGTTAATTTTCCAAGTTCATAGACAGAAAAGAACATTTCTGGAAACTTGAGAAAATTAAAACATGATATTTACAGAGAAACCTAATTACAGATGTATTTGATTATGACCACTGTAATTTATTACATCACTAAGCTGCTAGTGAAAACAAATCCTGAAATCTGGTTGTGAATAAATAAAAGTACAATAGCAAATGAATTTATCATATCATTTATAAGATGTTACCAGATAGTTAGATCCTAAATATACCAAAATATCTCTAAGTATAACTTATTTAAGTATAACTCAAAATATCTCTAAGTATAACTTATACTAATTCAATACTATGTACTGAAAGAATATATATATAGAGAGAGAAATGTCACAAGTAACCTATTTATTTTTTGTTCTGCTTTTGGTATCAAATCCAAAAAAATCACATACTCTTCATTCATACCTCCACCACTGGACACTTGGGTTGTTTCCATGTCTATGGTAAATAATGATGCAATGAACATGGAGGTGCAAATTTTTTTTTGAGATATTGATTTTTTTTTCAGATAATCCATGGTGAAATTGCTAGATAACGTGGCAGTCCTTTTTTTTTTTTAATTCTTTGATGAACCACTATACTGTTTTCCACAGTGGCTGCCCAATTTACATCTCACCAGCAGGTCACTAGAGCGCCATGGTCATTTAAAAACATATGATGGGAACTCATGATGGTTTTGATTTGCATCTCTCTGGTGGTTAGTGACATTGAGCACCTTCCATGTGCCTATTGGCCATCTGTATGTCTGCTTTGATGTGCCTACTCAGATTCTCTGTCCATTTTTAATCAGATTGTTTTTTGTCATTGTTATGGTTTTATGAGTTCCTTATATTTGGGGGGTGTTAAAGTCTTATCAGATATATGATTTGCAAATATTTTATACCACTCTGTAGGTTGTCTTTTCATTCTGTAGATAGTTGTATTGAGAATAGAATCAAAGGGAGAAGCACAGAAGGAGGAAGGGCTCCTGTATCCCAACTATCTTACTGACCAGGGACAATGATGGTTGAAGTTGGGATGTAGCCGTAGGCAAGGAAATGATTAGGTTTTTAATTCCAAGAAAGTTTACTTCCATCCTTCTCTTCATATGCATACATTTTTCATTATAAATGCACAAAAGATGAACATCAAAATATGTGCCATGGGACTTCCCTAGTGACTCAGGGGTTAAGTTTCAGCACTATCAAGCTATCACCAGCCACTATGGCCTGACTTCAATTTTTGGGCAGGGAGCTGACGCACGTGGTACAGCAGAACTTTCCTATCTCCCTGCTGCTCCCCTCAGCAGTGTATTTCAGTCGATCTGCCTGTTCTGCTCCCCACTCTGTCTCTGGTGAATCCTCTCACTCCCACACCTCTGACCTACACCCCAGCTCTTGTATGTATAAATAAATAAAATAAATCTTTTTTAAAAAGTTCCGTAAGCAATACTCAATGAAAACAAGCAAATCAAACTAAGTTTCCACAAAATATCTTGTTCACTATTGTCTTGAGGGAGACAAATACAAAACCAGACAACTGGTCTACCTGAAAAAAACAATCAATCATCCCATTCTCTCAAAACCAAATCTGGTTGTTACTTTGCAAAAGCCGAACTAATTTTCCTTTTATTTCTTTGCCAGGTTTATAATAATTTTTTCCCTTCTCAGCATACAGCTAAGAACAGTGTTTA
>PVIJ01023840.1:0-13477 GCA_004024925.1 Scalopus aquaticus
TTTGAAGAATGTCATTGAGATTTTTATTGGAATAGCATTGAATCTGTAAATTGCTTTTGGTAGGATTGCCATTTTTTTTTAAAGATTTATTTATACATACAAGCTGGGGTACAGGCCAGAGGTGTGGGGCGGCGAGAGGGTTCACCAGGGACAGAGTGGGGAGCAGAACAGGCAGATCAGAAATACACTGCTGAGGGGAGCAGCGGGCGAGGCAGGAGAGGTCTGCCGCACCATGTGGGATTCTCCCTGGCTGGGCGTCGAACTCACATCGCTGCTGCCGACAGCTCCACAGCGCAGCGCCCAACCGCTGCGCCACCAGGGAGGCCCAGGATTGCCATTTTGATAATGTTAATCCTTCCAATCCATGAGCCAAACAGAGAAAAGATTAAACCACTATAGAGGTAGCCTCCTTTAGATTTCTGAAAGTTACATGCATATTGAGCAGAAGAGGATTTCAGAGGGGAATCCATTTGACAGTTAAAGAGAAAGTAATTGGAGGGAGATGAGCAGAAATAAAAAATTGTGTGTTCACTAGTTTCAAGAGAATATGCAGATTACACGATGGTTTTATGAGAAGAGGGAAACTAATGAAGGCTTCCATCTTTGAGACGGCAAACCAAGGTGAGCCAGAAACACAGTGTGTGGGTAACCAGAATTCCAGGACTGACCCTGAACTGTACATTCTCCACCCCAGAGATTCTGGCAATTGCATTAGAATAAGAAAGGTCAAATGAAAATTCTATGAGCAATCTTTAAGGCAGGGACATGGGTCGTCTGTCTACTAGCTATAGCTTGAAGGTCTTCCTGGGAGAGTTTGGAAGTAATTTCACGAAGGTAATTATTAAGGATAAAGTAATGACGAAGACTGAACACTTTTGTATGCTTCTTGTCTAGCTTTGAACACTGGCATTACGTTGAGGATAACTTTATCTTAATTAAAAAACATTTTTTAAAAATGTTTAATTGAAGTATAATATAGTATGCCTTTATTTTTTAATTACTAGACTATCAACTTTTTAGGTCAGTTTTTGATTTATAGAAAAACTGCAGAAAATACAGAAGGTCCCATGTAACCTTTATTTGTAACTATTTTGTTGTATGTGTTGTTTAGTCATTTGTTCTTTTTAGAGTGGATTACTAATAAATTCATTTCTTGATTGTACTTTGTAATACTAACATTAAGACTTTGACTTGATTAGGATTACTGATTATAGATAAAATATAACCCAGCTATGTCCAGAAATTCCTTTTCAGTTCTCATTTTTAATTTCATTTGTCAAAAAAGTATCCATTTGACTGATTTAATATGCTTTTACTTCCTGAACCTTTCCCTGATTGCCATATCTAGATATCATTTATCTTTCCTTTAATGATCTCATAGAACTTTGATGAGAATGCTTTTAAGATGCTTATGCACTGAATTCTGGTAGAATACATTTGGAATTTAGCTTATGCACCATTAGGCTCTAAGCTCTATGAGGACCATGAATTTGTTCAACTCATACCCTTAGCAGCTGGCATAGTGTGATGCACATGGTAAGTTTCCAGTTAACACTTGTTGACATTAGTGAATTATGAAGTGGAAATCCCAACACCTGAAGCAGTTAACTTAGAAAGTAAATTACCTGGAGTAGGAGGAAGGTGGTGTATGAACAGGATCCTTGAGTCATTAGTCAAGAATAGGCATGGGGAGGGAGTAGTCACATCTAAAATGGAGCTGAGGATGTGAGGATCAGTGTCCTAGCAAGGAGAAGAGAAAGAAACCATCAGAAATGATAGCAAATACTGAAAAAGTGTAAGTCAGGAATGGTACCTGTTGGAGAGGGATACCTGCCCTACCTCCACCAGTGTCCTGGCTCTCCTGTGGTCCCAGCCTGGGACTGAGAGTACATTCTGTCAAGGAAAGTATAGTCTGCTCAAGGGTTCAACAAAGGACATGCAGGTGGCTAGTGACTAGTTTGAACACTGGGGAGGACCATTTGTCAATGCACTATGCAATCTCTGGGCTCTTACAATTGTCTGTATGTGCCCTGGAGAGTCAAGGAAACCATTGCTCCTCCCCCATTTGATCTTTAGCCCCTGCCTAGAGTGCATAGAAAGATCTCTAAATAGCCACAGTGAACTCAGTCTGCCTAGTAGTTTTTGGTGTTTCTTCTTTCTCTCTCTCTCTCTCTCTCTCTCTCTCTCTCTCTCTCTCTCTCTCTCTCTCTCTCTCTCTCTCTCTCTCTCTCTTTTGGCACTCATCTTGGAGAATCAATAAAAGTACAAGCATGGAAGTGGGGTGATTTCTGGCATCTGTTTCCCTGCAGAGTGGGAGAGTGTAGGTCCTCCACGCATTTTTCCATAGCCCTATCTGCAGGGGGTGACTGGATGGGCACTGGAAAGCCAAGGAAGTCTCTACCCTTGTATGATCCCTCACCTCTGTGTGATCTCTGGGTGTGTACTCAGTGTGTGTAAGCAGAAACTGTGAGTGAACACAGTGCATGCATCCTGTGAATACAGGACATCCTGGTTGTTGGTAGCCAGTGTGGGGGGCCAGGAGTGGTACTCATTTACTCCCAGGATTCTCTCTTGGGTTTCCATTGAAGCTCACAAATTGCTACTGCTTGAGATGGAGAACTCCTATGGAGAATATCTAAAACAGCAAAAATGGAAGGCCAAAAATATTACAACACATGGCAACTTGAGACCTCAAAGGATCATGTCACCGAAAGGACAAAATAATTCAGAACCCAATTGCAAAGAATGGAAGATAACTTCTTATCAAATGGAGAGTTCAAAATTACCATGATAAAGAAACTCAAAGAAATGGAAGATAAAGGAATGTCATGAGAAAAACAATTAATGAACTGAAATTAAACACTGAAGATTTAAACAAGAATATCAAGGAGTTTCAGGTTGTAAAAAGATCAATAGAGGAATTTAAAAATTCTTCAGAAAAGCTATAGAAGCAGAGAAGACCAAATTGATGACCAAATTAGTGACCGATACAATGAAAGCTATAAGAAATAGAAGACATTGTCCTCCCTGGTGGCATGGGGGTAAGTCTCAACGCTATCACCCCTATGGCCTGAGTTTGATCCCTGGCCAGGGAGCTAACCCAGATATGGCACAGCAGACTTCTCCAGTCTTGCCCACTGTTCCCCCCCAGCAGTGTATTTCAGTAAATCTGCCTGTTCTGCTTCCCACTCTGTCTCTGGTGAATCCTCTCACTCACACACACACACATACACACACGCACACACACACACACACACACACACACACACACACACACCCGCCACACACACCTCTGGCCTACACCCCAGTTCTTATACGCAATAAATAAATAAATCTGAAAAAAATAGGAGACACATCAACAATGGAAAGTTCTCATAGTCTGGAAGAGTTAGCATTGGTAAAATAGCTATCTTACCCAAGGCAATATACAGATTCAATGCAATCCATATTAAAGCTCCAGTGACATTCTTCAAGAAAATAGAACAAATCTTAGTTAAATTCATATGGAACTACAAAAGACCATAATAGCTACAAAAATCCTGAGAAAGATGAAGAATTGTGATACCACATGCCCAGATTTCAAACTATACTGTAAAACTATGGTAATCAAAATGGTACAGTACTGGAACAAAACAGACACAGAGACCAATGGGATAGAATTGAGAGCCCAGAAATAAACCCATACCTATATAGACAATTAATCTATGACAATGGAGCTGAGCATATACATTGGACAGCCACATGCAAAAGAATATAACTAGTTCATCATCGCACACCTTACACAAAAACTAACTAAAAGTGGATTAAAGACATGGATGTAAGACATGAAGCTTTAAAATAACTTGAAGAAAATATAGATAAAACATTCCATGACATTAATTTTAATGACGTCTTTGTGGATTCTTTTCCAACAGCAAGAGGAACAAAAGCAAAAAATAAACAAATGGTCAACATCAACTAAAAAGCCTCTGCACAGTAAAAGAACCTATCATTAAAATAAAGAAATCCCACTTAATGGGAGAAAATATTTGCACATTATACATCTGACAAAGGGCTGATATCCAAGATATGTAAGGAACTCATGCAACTCAATAAAAAGAAAACAAATAATCCAATCCAAAAATTGGTAGAACTAAATAGACACTTATCCAAAGAAGACAGTCAGATGGCAAATAGACACATTAAAAATGCTTTTCAGCACTTCTATCAGGGATACGCAAATCAAAACCACAGTGAGATAACATCTCACACCTGTGAAAATGGCCAAAATCAAAAAGACCAGAAATAAGTATTTTTAAGGATGTAGAGAAAAATGCAGTGCTACACTGTTGATGGAAATGTAGACTGGTTCAGTCCTTGTGGAAAACAATATGGAGGTTTTTCAAATATTAAAAATAGATCTACCAAATGATCCAGCAATTCCACTTCAACATCTACCTGGAGAATGTAAAAACACTAATTCGAAGGGATATATGCTCTCCTATGTTTATAGCAGCACTCTTCACAATAGCCAAGTTATGGAGAAAACCTAAGTACCCAAGGACGGAGGAATAACTTAGACCAATGTGGTATATATACACAATGGAATACTACTCAGCTATTAAAAAGAAGATGAACTCTTGCCATTTGTGGCAACATGGCTGGTACTGGAGGATATAATGCTAAGACAAATATTGGACAGTTTTACTTAAATGTAGAATAAAAAGAAACAAAACAAAGGATCAGACAAAACAAAGCCAACACAAATTCTAGAAATTTGACTGTGGAATTGAGGATACAGATGGGGAAAGCACGGAGGAAAAAGATGAGCGGAGACAGGTCAGTGTACTGTGGTGGATGACTGAGGGTGCTTTGCTGGTAGGTGTGACGTGGTAACATGAACATGAAGAAGTGTGACCCTATGCTTTGAGTCACATAATTTTGTAAACCAATGTTATCTAGGGCCTCCCTGGTGGCGCAGCGGTTGAGCGCTGCGCTGTGGAGCTGTCGGTAGCGTGCAATGCGAGTTCGACACCCAGCCAGGGAGGATCCCACATGGTGCGGCAGACCTCTCCTGCCTCACCCGCTGCTCCCCTCAGCAGTGTATTTCTGATCTGCCTGTTCTGCTTTCCACTCTGTCTCTGGTGAACTCTCTCGCCGCCCCACGCCTCTGGCCTGTACCCCAGCTTGTATGTAAAAAAAATAAAAATATTAAAAAAAAACCCCAATGTTATCTCAACAAAAGAAAAAAGATGTTTCCATAAAATTCTCTTTCAATGAAGAACAGACTGTTTTTTGTTAAATAGTGAGTCCCTTTAATGTATATCATATGTAATTTACAAAATTTCAACTGAACTAAGAGCAGTTCCAAAATTTTAACTGAAGTAGGAAAAGTTTCTTTGTGAAAAATAAAGTACATGTGTGTAACCACTTACTTTAGATTACTTGAAACAAATCTTGCTTTCACCATCGTGTTGATAGAAAGGAGTTGATTCCAAAGGCTTTTGTTCAGACTTTGCCCTCTCACTCATTTATTTGTGCTCCTCCCAGAAACTCTATCTCAGTACTTACTGTCTTTGTTATAGGGGAAGAACATAATTCCTTCTATATTTATTTAATTTCTCTTCAGTCTAGAGACCAGAATGCACAGCTTCTGGAGTCCACATTCCTCAGATTCAGTCGTGTCTCCACTGCTCATTGCTAAGGAGCTCAAGGCAAATGTTACTTCTATGAACTATGTCCTGATAGGTGTACGGTAATATTACACCTGTCTCACAAAAGAGTGGTGACAAAATGATGCATGTTCATAAATACTTAATCAAAAAGTTCAATATATGATATATTCCCTTATTCTTGAGATGTGATTGTGTCTGACTCTGTCATGGGTGCAAGAAGTAGAAACATTTTCTAAGAAGGTGGCTTGGTGGGAAAGTTAGATCAAGGTCAGCTCATCTTTGGGAATGGAGTTCTTCACAGTGTTTGGTTTCAAGTATTTCTAGAAGACCAAGCAGGACTATCCTAACAGAATTACACAAATATAACACAAAACCAAATATTGATATTTTTTTATTTTCTAAAATGTTTGTATTATTGATACTTTATATAACATCCTATTCTGAGCAAAGTCACACAGTAAAAGCTGACCTGCAGGGATCACCTTACAGGATCTAAACTGAGAAGTCCCTGATATTTTAATAACGATCCGGCATAAAATGTCTCTGCTAATGACTTCAGCATTGTATTTCTTGGATCTGTGATCACATATTATTTTAACCTTTCAAAGCCAATAATTTTAAAGCATTCAACTAAAGCTACTTTCATTGGTTGGAAATGTTTTATTGCAGTTTGGCTGACATTTTCTTTTAGCAATGTCATTAGCACTGCTTAAAATGAATTATGTTGGCGTGTATGTTTTGAGAAAATATGATTTTATGAGAACAGGAGGTGGGTCTCATGGGAACAA
This sequence comes from Scalopus aquaticus, assembly GCA_004024925.1. Classification (NCBI taxonomy): domain Eukaryota; kingdom Metazoa; phylum Chordata; class Mammalia; order Eulipotyphla; family Talpidae; genus Scalopus; species Scalopus aquaticus. The sequence continues at coordinate 6,443 of PVIJ01023840.1, forward strand.
ATATTAGACATATGTATCTTTCTGATTCTCTAGGCATGCTTACATTTCTATTAAGTAAATATAGGGTGGCTTGGGAAAAAGCCTGGATTTCAATTTGCTTTTTCAGTATACGTTGAATTCTCATAACATCCTTTAAAGGAGTCTCACTTCAGAGTTACTGAGGCTTAATGAAAAATCTCTTCGTACTGTAGTCTGCTTATATTACTTGCCTATTTTGTATCTTTGACTCCTGGTAACTGTTACGCTAAAGCTGGTGGTCAGTGGGTCATTGAAATCAAATTACTGCAGGCATCTGAATTGTCAGACAGCCATTGTGTTTATACATCAATATTCTCACATACAAAAGGTAAAAAATAAAGTAAAAATGATTCTATTTAACCTTGGAAAATCCTGAATGGACAAAGAATGCAAACATTATAGTGCAAAAACAGAAATTATTTATGGGGAAAAATCTTTATTAAAGGAAAACAGAAACAAAATAGGAACAAAATTTTTTAATGCATGAACTCCTTTCTGAGTCTTTAATAGGTTAAGATTTAGGGCCCACACTGTATTTCCTAGGTCCTGGGAAATACTTTCAGAATCCTTTAGTTTCTTGGAAGGAAAACCTCGACCTGTGGTCCCAACAATCAACCCCATAACCATATTAGAATTTGTTAAAAATACCAAAACTTGGACCTCTCCAGGCCTCCAGAACCAGAAATTTGTAGAGGGGGCCTGAGATCTGGAGTGCCTAGCAAACCCTCCAGATACTCTGATGTTCTACCCTAGTTACAGAAACTTTGGTCCTCAGTACTGTTCTTAAACAGTGCAGCGGACTCCCTGGGGGGGGGGGGGGCTCGCCAAAACTGGTCCCAGCCCAGTCTCTAGGATTCAGAAGCAGTGAATCCCGAGAGCTGGGAGGAGAAGGGAATCTGTACTACCCTTTTTAAAGTAGGTGATTCTTGTCTAGGTGGTCTATAGATCATGATTTGAGAAATTCGGGCTTGAAGTAGAATTTAAGCGTTGACAAAAGTAGTAATTTCCCCCACAAAATTCCCCTATATAACTGAACAAAAATCCTTTACACTCTGACTTCCAAATATTATAACTTCACTTAGAACATCATTAGCATGGTGTTCAATGCATGCTTCCCTCATCCCACTGCCCAGGGGCCTAGAAACCTCCTCCGTCCCTAATTATGATTCTCTGCCCACCTCCTCTGCAGGTGTTGCCTGTGTTTCATTACAGAAGCCATGCTAAAGGGGAAGTGATCTCTCTCTATAGTCATACAATGTAAAGTACAGTTGACCCTTGAAAAACACGGGTTTGAACTGGGTGAGTCCCTATATATGCGGATTTTTTTCAATCTGAGGTTTTGTATTCAACTAACTCTTGAATCTATTCAACCAAACTGTTTCTGATGTGGAACCTACATACACCGATGGGAAACTATAAATAATACAGGGATTTGTGGCTGGGCAGGTTGTGTGCATTGCTCGTGCTTATGTTGTCCAAGGTCAATTGTATTAAGCACATGCTCTCTCAAGATAAAATACAAATAAAGATCTATTTATTTTTCTCTTACATGGTAAGTGAAGAAAACCACTTTGGGCAAAGGAAGCTCAATCCTTATGTATCTTCACATGAAGATCCTCTGTTCTAGGTAAGGTGACCTCTAAAGGAAGTTTTGGGAATTATTTAATTCACAAATATTACTAAAATAATAATGAAAGCAGAAAAACTGTTGGTTTGTCTTATGTTGCGTCTAATGAAATTTCCTCATGCCCTGTAGATCTTTTCAATTAGGATGGTAGGAGTACAAGTATTTTTGGAAACCAAATAAATAAGAAGAAATAAATAAATAAGAAGAAACATAAATGCTGTGTGCTGGTCTCATGTTATGCTGTTTAATTATGATATAAAAAAATCTATAATAATATTTACAGTTCAATTGAGAGGAATTGATACTAATTATAGTTACAATTACATTCCTTTCAACATTTTTGCTTTATTCCCTACTGACATTGTTTTAATAGCAAAAGCAATAATTCTTATTTAAAAAGTCAAATGGACTTTTTATATGTATGAATATAAGTGTTCCAATTCTCCCTCCAGTTTTATCTTCTAAATACATACTTCAAATAGCCTTTTTTCCTTAATTATAGGATAATGCATGGCCATTCTAAATGTATTTAGAAAATGTATACAAGTCAACAAAATGAATCACACAATCTCCTATTCTGATGTAACCACTGTTAATATATTTGGGTACATCTTTCAAATTTTTCTGTGTGTAGTTATTAAAAATTTACACTATGTTTTTGCTCACTAATATCTTCTGATAGTTGGCATCCTTCTATATCATTAATATGGAAAATCCTGTATTTCCTAAAGCTTAATATATAATATGTGCCACAGTTGGTGCATGAGATGATATCTTTGTGTAACAGGTATACCTCGTTTCATTGCACTTCGCTTGATTGCCTTCACAGACATTGCGTGTTTACAAATAGAAGGTTTGTGGCAATGTTGTGTTAACACTTCTATGGGTATCATTTTTTCAACAGTTTGTGCTCATTTTATGTATCTGATAATTCTCACAATGTGATCAGTGATCTCTGAGGCTACTACTATAATTGTTTCGGGTGTCACAAATCACATCCAAATAAGACAGCAAATTTAATTAATAAATACTGTGTGTATTCTGAGTGCTCCACTGACTGGCTGTTCCCATCTTTCTTCCTCTCCTTGGGTCTCCTTATTCCCTGAGACAATATTTAAGTTACAGCATTAACAAGCCTACAATGACCTCTATGTGTTCCAATGAAATGAACAGTCACACATCTCGCACTTTAAATGAAAAGCTAGAAATGATTAAGCTAGTGAGATATGAATGCCAAAAGTTAAGAAGTTAGACCTTTTATGGCAAACTCTCAAGTTGTGAATGCAAAGGAAAAGTTCTTGAAGGAAATTAAAAGTACTACTCCAGTGAACACAGAAGTGATAAGAAAGTGAAGTAAGACATTGCTGATATGGGAGAAATGAGAGTGGTCTGAATGGAAGATGAAGCCAGTCACAACATCACCTTAAACCAAAGCTTAGTCCAGAGCGAGGCCATAACTTTCTTCAGTTCTCTGAAGGCTGAGAGAAATGAGGAAACTGCAGAAGAAAAAGTTGGAGCTAGCAGAGGTTGCTTCATGAGGTTTAGGGAAAAAAAGCCATCTCCATAACTTCAAAGCACAAGGTGAAGCAACAAGTGCTGATGTAGATGTTGCAGCAAGTTATCCAGAAGATCTGGCAAAGATGAATAATGAAGGTGGCTCCACTAAACAACAGATTTTCAATGTAGATGAAACAGCCTTATTTTGGGAGATGTCATGTAGGACTTATACCGGGAGAAGCTTCAAAGACCAAGTTAAAGCTCTTGTTAAAGGCTAAAGCAACTGGTGACTTTAAGTTGAAGCCAATATTCATGTACCATTCCAAAAATTCTAGGACTTTTAAGAATTATGCTAAATCTATTCTGCCTGTGTTCTGTAAATTGAACAATGAAGTCCCAGATAACAGCACATCTGTTTACAACACTGCTTACTATTTTAAGCCCACTGTTGATACCTATTGTTCAGGGGGAAAAAAAAGATTCCCTTCAAAATATTATTTCTTATTTACTGACAATGCACCTAATCACTCAAGAGTTTTGATGAAGATGTACAAGGAGATGGAGATTAATGTTTTTATACCTCCTTGCACAAATCCATTCTTCAGCCCATGGATCAAGGAGTAATTTTGACTTTCAAGTCATTTCATGAAGCTTTGGCTACCATAGATATTTCTCTGAATGGATCTGGGCAAAGTCAATTGAAAATGTTTTGGGAAGAATTCACCATTCAAGATATCATTAGAATATTCATGATTCATTGGAAGAGATCAAAATATCAACACTCACAGGAAATGGGGAGTTGTTCCAACCTCATGGGTGACTTCAAGTGGCTCAAGATTTCAGTGGAAGGTCTAAATGCAGAAGTAGTAGAAATAGCAAGAGAACTAGAATCAGAAGTTGAACCTGAATATGTGACTGAATTGCCTTATTCCTATGATAAAACAGATTAGTTGTTTCTTATGAATGAACAAAGACAATTCACTCCTAATGAAGATTCTGCGAATACTGTTGAAATGATAACATGAGATTTAGAACTTTATAAACATTTATTTGATAAAGCAGCAGCAGTGGTTGAAAGGACTAACTGCAATTTTAAAAGAAGTTCTATGGCTAAAATGCTGTAAAACAACATCTATGCTACAGGGAAATCATCCATGAAAAGAAGAATCAATCAATGGGACAAACTTCATTGTTGTCTTATTTTAAGAATTTGTCACACCAACTCCAACTCCAAAACCAGTAGCCTCATTCAATAGGAGTTATCAACATTGAGGTAAAAGCCTCCAACAGCAAAAAGAGTATGACTTGCTGAAGGATCAGATGATGGCTAACTTTTTTTTAGCAATAAAATGCTTTTAAATTAAGATAGGTACTTTTTATAGCAATAATGCTATTGCATACTTAATAGACTTCAGTATAAGGTAAAAATAACTTTTATATGTACTGGGAAACCAAAATCATGTCACTTGCTTTATTGCCGTATTTACTGTATTGTGTCTCAGGAGAGAATTCTCAGTATCTTCAATATGTGCCTGTACATGAACACATTTTAAACATTTTTTTATGATTTTTTTGTTTTTAATTAAAAAAATATAACTTATACATTGAACCTGTAATTTTGCAGATACTGTTGCTTGGAACAAGGCTAAAGAAGATAGCACTGTGATAATGGACTTTATGAAGAATCTGTACATTACAGCTTGACCACAGTTGTGCCAATGAATGTGTCAGACAGCTACTAGGAACTGACAAGTGGTGTTCAACCCTATTAGACCTAGTGTTCCCTTTTATTGGCAAAATTTTAACTCTTCCTGTTCAATCCCATAATCACAGTCGTAGATTTCTTAGCTCCGTACCCCTTTAATTAAAATCAATGGAATGCCCTAACTTGAGTAAAAAGAAACCAAATAGTTTGCAAAAAGGAATATAAAAATCAATTAATTAAGTGCTTGTGAAATGGAGCAAACCTGGGGGAAAAAGGATGACCTGGTTGGTATGTCCTTACCCACATGCTTCAGAATCCAAGACACAACCCAGAGATTCACAGAAGAAACAAAGCAGGTATATTTACACAGAGACAAAGAAAATGGGAGAATAGGGAAAGATTGTAGGAAAAGAAAATTTATTGGGCCTCCCCAGTGGTGCAGTGGTAGGGCGCTGCGCTGTGGAGCTGTCGGCAGCGGCGATGTGGGTTCAACACCCAGCAGGGGAGAGTCCCATGTGGTGCGGCAGACCTCTCCTGCCTTGCCCGCTGCTCCCCTCAGCAGTGTATTTCTGATCTGCCTGTTCTGCTACCTGCTCCGTCTCTGGTGAGCCCTCTCGCCGCCCCGCGCCTCTGGCCTGTACCCCAGCTTGCATGTATAAATAAGAAATGGATCTTTAAAAAAAAAAAAAAGAAAATTTATTGGCTGGCATGGGGCCGGGTGCCATTTATCCTATCCCAGCCAGCCTCCAGCTGAAATCTGGATCCAGGGAGAAGCTGCAGGGAGAGAGCCAGCCACAATAGCCCTCCTGAGTGGCTGGTGGGAGTCAGCCAAAAGGATGCTGGAAGCAGCTGGCCAGAAGCCAGTCAAGGCAGCCCCTTCCTGCAGGCAGGAGCTAGTCGAAAAAGCCCCAAGTTTGGACAGCCTCTTAGGTCTTCTAAAGTCCAACAACTGGCCCTACTCTGCCCTTCGGTCCCAATAACCCTACTAGGGAAGTTAGGGGGTGAAGCTGCCAGGACCCACTGCTCTCTCACAGTTGGGCTTACCTACCAAGGAGTACCAAGAGACTCGCTGAGACTGTAAAGCTGCAAGGGCAGAGACAGGTGAGCTTTATGGTTACGCAGCTACTATCAGCAGCATGGCCTTGGTGATGTTGACTTGTGAACACTTTTTAGTGAAGTTCTGAACAAGATAAAGTATGGTTTTACCGTGTTGTATTAAGCAGTTGCATTTCTGTAAAACAGTTGTATATTAAAGTGGTGCAAAACTTTTGCCTTTATGTGTTAAATGAATATACATCTGGTACAGATAATTATAAATGAAAAATAATATTTAGATTTGGCTCAGTAGATTTTTTCGCTGACAGATTTTCTGAAGGACATTTAGTCGCTTGGAACGATAGATCAATTATCAATTACTGGTCACAGGGTACCATGCCTGGTATGGCGGCTATCAAACATCTTTGGCGTGGGCCTAACAAACTAGTGGTACTTCCAACCCCTAGTTATGGCGACAACTAAAAGCACCCACAACTTTCTAAAATATTCCTAGGCTCCTGAGAACCACTGGTGAAAGTTGCAGATGGGGGATAGTGTGGATTGTTACATATTGACCATCTGTGTTCTTTTCTAAGGTACATCAGAGGGTTACTTTTGAACTTTGATGGTTGTTGAGTATGACTGTTTTACTTACTAATACTAATTTGTATAATTGTAAAACTGCGATTTAGAATCAGACATGGACCTCATTTCTTTTCCCTATTGAACCTGTTGTAGATTAGTGCTGGAAAAAAATTTCTTAATGATTCTGTACAGCAAAAGAGACAATAAATAAAACAAACAGACACCCTACTAATTAGGAGAAGATCTTTGCACACAACACAACCGATAAAGGACTGATAATAATCTACAAAGAGCTCACACAACTCAAAAAAAAAAAAAAACAAAGCCAACAATCCAGTCAAAAAATGGGCAGAAGAGCTAAAAAGACATTTCTCCAAAGAAGAAAAGCAAATGGCCAACAGGTACATGAAAAAATGTTCAACATCACTTATAATCAGGGAAATGCAAATTAAAACCACAATGAGATACCACCTCACCCCAGTGAGAATGGCGCACATTAATAAAACAGGCAACAACAAATGTTGGCGAGGATGTGGAGAAAAAGGAACTCTACTACACTGCTGGTGGG
>PVIJ01023841.1:0-13469 GCA_004024925.1 Scalopus aquaticus
GGGCCTCCCCGGTGGCGCAGCGGTTAAGCGCTGCGCTGTGGAGCTGTCGGCAGCGGTGACGCGAGTTCGACACCCAGCCGGGGAGATTCCCACATGGCACGGCAGACCTCTCCTGCCTCGCCCGCTGCTCCCCTCAGCAGTGTAGTTCTGATCTGCCTGTTCTACTACCCGCTCTGTCTCTGGTGAACCCTCTCGCCGCCCCACACCTCTGGCCTGTACCCCAGCTTGTATGTATAAATAAAATAAATCTTAAAAAAAAAAAAGAAAAAGAAAATGGGAAACATAAGGCTAACTTAAAATAACTACATTGGGCCTCCCTGGTGGCACAGCGGTTAAGCGCTGCGCTGTGGAGCTGTCGGCAGCAGCGTCGCGAGTTCGATGCCCAGCCAGGGAGGATCCCACATGGCGCGGCAGACCTGTTCTGCTACCCGCTCTGTCTCTGGTGAACCCTCTCGCCGCCCCACGCCTCTGGCCTGTACCCCAGCTTGTATGTATAAATAAAAAATAAATCTTAAAATAACTACATTATCTTGTAAATATTCACAGATCTAGGGTCATTTTGTTATTCTAAACCTCAATTATTATATGTAAAAACATTTAATAAGTTTTGGATATTTCTTTTTGTTACTCTTTCTTCTTCCTACCTTAACCTTTGCTATGATCCCATTACCTTTTAACAGAAAGACACAGAATTAGAAGGACCAAAAAGAAGCTACTTGTGGTTTTGATTTGCATTTCCCTGATTATAAGTGATGTTGAACATTTTGGAAAAAGAAAAATATCGAATGGTCTCACTTATAACAGGAATATAGGGGAACCAAATACAAGAGCGTCAATCAGCGAGAGGGGGGAGGAGTGGGGCTCAGAACGGGGGAGAGGGGAGCACAGGGGACTGTGGTGACGGTTCATGGGTGAATTGGTGGTGGGAAACCTATGGGGAATATACAGTAATGTAAAAAGACACAAGTAAAAATAACCAAAAAAAAAAAAAAAGCAGCTACTTGCTTTTGCTTAAAGAGAGGTTCCAACAATATTGTCCAGTCATAGAAACCGAAAATGTCTAGGATACAAAATCAACCAAGCAAAGCCAGATTGCCCCGGAGGTAGCCAATGTTCCTTAAGAGGGTGAGGTCCTGAAATTAGCCAGGGAGACTGTGAGATGAAATGTGAATCCCACAAAGATGCTGACTCATAATTGTATCTGTGGATACATAGTACCTAGCACAATTAAACACAAACTTAGTGCCTAATTAATATTGAATGTATTTAAAGAAGGCAGAGGAGGAAAAGGATGGGAAGGAGAGTGGGACAGAAGGGAAGGGGGAGAAGGAAAATTTCAGAATATTTGCTTAGGCAACTGTTATGGAGTGAGACCACAAATTGTGCTATTTACCTTTGCTCCAAAAAGACCTTCACAGCACTTAGCAAGTTACTGACAGACAGATGCTACTAGAAGTCCAAGCTGGAGCATGAACTATTAGTGACGCTGGGGGTGATCATGGAGGGGTGCCCAAATTAGAGGATTTTTAAGATGATAGTGCCATTATCTTATTTGTGGATAAAAACATTTTGCATTTATTTATTTTATGCTCTGTGAACCTTGACACAAAAAGAAGATGAACATCAAAAGTGTGATGGCGACCTAATCAGGCACTGTCTGAACAAGAGGGTTTCAAGGCTTCATTAACTATAAATGAACCCAAAGCTAATAGGAAGTCAAGTATTTTGTAAAAGAACTTAAAGCTCACTTTGACTCTAGGGTAACTTGAATTAGATTTTAGTTCACTTGTGTGTTAGTTACTTGAGTAACTTCATTGTAACCTGTTACAACAGAATCATTTTAAGCAAAGTTATAATTGCCTGTCTCTAAAACCTTCACAGACAGAGTGCAGAAGGCAAGGATAATGCTGAGCCTCAAACCTCAGGGGTCGCTATTAGTTAATTGCAAAGTTTATTTTTTTTCTCTTTTTATAGTGCTGTGTCATCTAGGGGTTCCCAGTCCACTGGCATGGGTTCTGTTGCTTAGTTCCTTGTGTCTACTGAACAGCTGTGAAATGCGGTAGCCTGGTGTGCTGAGACCATGAGTCACATTTCAGCACGTGTTCCCACACTGCTATCATCATTTCACATTTTTACAGGATAGCAACTGAAAATGAGTGGTCAGCTTTCAAAAGGCAAACAAAACATATTTTGATGGGTGGGTAGATAAATGTTAAAAAGAAGACACATGATAGGGAGGGAGTTAGGTAGGTAGGTAGGTAGGTAGATAGATAAAGAAGCATGTATAGAATTTAACATTCATTCAACTTCTATTTACATAAAATATAAAGTGGTTAATTACCATCAGAGTTATTCATTGATTCAGATATCCCAAAGTGATTATATAACACACACTCTATTTTTATAATCATTATACATTTCAAAGGAAAACAACCTTGCAATTTGGGGGCCACCAGCCCAAGGTTTAGAATGTGTCTTGTATATCTATGCCCTTGATATTTTTTTCTTAATTGGGCAGTTTTCTGCAAATGGCTGTCACAAAAATCAATTACCATTTCTTAATGTGCCAGGCTCTCCACAGAATATGATTATAGTCAGTCTGCAGAAATTATCCCGCTGGCCAATGGAAGGTGTTTACAAGCTAGCAAAATGTCACCCAATCTGCCCTTGAACACAGCTTCTCTACTAAAGGTAGTCTTTATGGTAAGCCCACAGAAATATTATCCCCACTCTACTAAGAACCACACTGGTTTTCCAGCTTTCACTTCTACCCTCTGAGAGCACAGCCAGGCCAGAGACAAGTGGGCAAAAGTGGCAGCGTGACGCTGTGTGCGCCAGCAGGCGCCCAGTCACAACCTTTGTGCTCTAATATATTTGAGTTTGCTAAGCAACTATGCTCCCTAGGAAACTGGTTAAACTGCTTCTGTAGAAACTATTAACTGAGCAATTCCTCCTTCAAACCGGTTTTATGTAGAGAGTGAACAAAGATGATGGGAGATTATTTTTTACTTCAGCAGTTCTGAGATTTGTGTGTTTCAGAGCTACCCTATATAAATGTGAAACCATATTGCCCTAAGTTTTCATTACTTTTCTGCTTATTTCACTGTGTGTAATACCAAAAAGTAATGTTACAGGGCGGTGTTTCTCCATTTGTTAGTTTTGGAGGGCAAGGGAAACTCCCCAGTTTGTGGGACTGATTTGGACTTCTCTCCTAACAGTGGCACATATTAACATGCTGTAACTTTGGACTCAACAGAACATTGCATTAACCTGTCTCATACTGAATTACATCTTACCATTCCTGAACTGAGTCACCTTTCTGCATTATCATAAGAAACATGAAGGTACTCTTTTAATACAGTGAGAATGAACATGTTAATTAAAGTACATATATTCTTGTGATTTCCAATTTTCATTCATTCTATGAATGTTAATTTTTATTATGACTTTGATCTATTTGGTCAACCTTTATTATTTTAAAGATTTATTTATTTATACATACCAGAACTGGGGTGTAGGCCAGAGGTGTGGGGTGGTGACAAGATTCACCAGAGACAGAGTGGGGAGCAGAACAGGTAGAACTGGCTGAAATACCTTGCTGAGGGGAGCAGTGAGTAAGACAGGAGAGGTCTGCTGCACCATGTGAGTTAGCTCTTTGGCTGGGGATCAAACTTTGTGCTGCAGTGGCTGAGGATAGCTTTATAGTGCTGAAACTTAACCCTTTGCACCACCAGGGAAGCCCTATCCGGTCAACCTTTAAATGGGCCACATAGAGCCTTTTTTCATTAACTTTAAAACAAGTTAAGATAAGCAGTCCAGGAGTAAAAATTATCTAGGACTAAAATATTTGAGAATAGGCCAAAGGAAGAAGAAAGAGTGAGGCAATATAAATCTCTCAATATGTAAATCTTGGTTTACATATTCATGGTTTATGTGACAGTACTTATAAAGTAAAAAGTATAAATGTAAAAGCAATGCACTAGTGTTTAAGAGGTATTTTACCAGATAAGATACTAAGCCCATGAGGTTATGTATAAAGTTTTCATTCCAACTCAGAGAAGACTAACATAAATGTTCAGTATTAAAAATGTGCGGGGCCTCTCCGGTGGTGCAGCGGTTAAAGCGCTGTGCTGTGGAGCCTTAGGCAGCAGCGATGTTAGATCCATGCCAGACTGGGGAGAGTCCCACATGGCACAGCAGACCTCTCCTGCCTCGCCCGCTGCTCCCCTCAGCAGTGTATTTCAGTCTATCTGCCTGTTCTGCTCCCCACTGTCTCTGGTGAATCCTCTCACCGCCCCACACCTCTGGCCTGCACCCCAGCTTGTATGTCTAAAAATAAAATAAATAAATAAATAAATTAAAAAAATGTGTAAGTTAGAGTGAATTTGAGACACTAAAAATATCTGAGAAAGCTGAATCAGCTCCTTTAATCTTAATGATAATATATTTGTCACTTCTGTCTACATTAGGTTAAATTCACACAATTTGTAAATGAATGAAGGTAAAATATACTTAACGTCTCATTTCCTTCAGTCAAACACCATTCAAGGACTGCATGTGCATACACCCTTTATGCACATCTATGTGCTTTGTTTATATGCCTGCTAACATATTTTTATTTATATAAGTTAGCATAGCAATACCATCATTTACACATTTGTTTTGGATATTTTCTTTATCTTACCCCATTCCTACTGTAGATCTTTTTTTGGGTGTTTGTAAAATTAAATTTTCAGAATCATAAATTTTGACATTAGGTTTATTTCTCAAATATTTCTTCCTTTTTCATCTATACTTTTAAAATTCCCAGTATTTTATATCCCTAATACTGTATCACTGTATTATTTTTATATTCTCTTTTCAAATTTTTGTTTGTTTTATTTTCTGTAATTATGTCACTTGTGAGGATAGAATTTCTTTTTTTCATACTCTAAAATCAGAACTTGAATTTATTTCATTCTATAGCGAGCTGGAAGGAAAGAAAATCCCCTTACTCCATCATATACAGAGTTAATATGCAAAGAAAAAATAGGGCTAATTAACCATATAGAATCCTTTTAGTATTAGAAAATAGCTGTTATTCATCACTGGGTTTCCAGAGAACATCAGAACTTAAATTACACAATGATATTAGTAATAATAATAGCTTCTAAGAAAATCCTTCTAAAAGATAACTCTATACTTTCTTCCTTTGTTAATAATGTTAAATTGAGATTTTTTTTTAACTGCCAGAATTATCATTATATACAACAGCTCAACAGCGACTTCTCTGCCTTTATCTTTCTCCTCACAATAGAATTGAAAGGTATTTACCACTCTTGTATTACATACGCTCTTCACTTAATGTGATAAATACATGCCTAACTTCTTCTAGCTAACATTCCAGAATTTCACCCGTGCCTTCACCACAAGAAAGCAAAATGCTGTATTTCCTCAAATGTGCATCATCACTAAGCTTGTTTTGTCTTTCTCTACAGTTTCTAAATAGGTGACTGTTATGGGTTGAATTTTGTTCCACAAAAAGATTTATGATTCCTTATTCCCATTGGGAATGCAGCCTTATTTTAAAAATGTCATTGCAGATATAATAAATTAAGATGAAGTCATTCCTGTCAAGGGTGGACCCTTAGTTCAATATAATTAGTGTCCTTTGAGAGGAAAGAGATAAACATGGTGAGCAGAATGTCCTGTGAAGACCCAGAAACACACAGGGAAGATGCGGAGTGAAGATGGCGGCACAGACAGCACCACAATGCCCCAAACCAAGAAAGCCAGGAGCCGCCAGCAGTGGGAGGGGAAAAGCAAATATCCTCCTTTTGAGGCTTCAGAGAGAGCATGGCCCTGTAGACACTTCAGTTCAAAACTTCTAATGTCCAGAACTCTGAAAGAATGTATTTTTGTTATTTTAAGTTACATAGTTTGTAGTATTTTGTTAAGCAAGTACTAAAAAATTAATACAGTGACTCATCCTCTTTCAAAGTTTACATTCTGTTCAAATTTGTTATCAATACTTGTGACTCTTTTAATGGATAGACAAGCAAACAAAAAACTACTTTCAAATTTTACAAGCCCAACAACCTATTCTTATTTTTTCCCTCTCAATTCCTCTCTCCCACCTACCCCGCCCCCCAAAACAAACCAGCAATGATAAACAAGCCAGTCTGCCACATTTCATAGAGTTGTATTACTGTTTGCTAAGTCAGTCAAGCCAAAAGCTGAGGAATCTCATTGGCGTCTACACCTTCCCACCTAAAAAAATGCACCGTTATCAATTCTTCTAAACTGCTTCCAAAATTGAATTTGCATTTTTCCAGCTCCCTGCCTCTCTGTCACTAGCTCCATCACCAACACCAATCTGAATGACTTTAATAGACCACTGACAATCTTGCCCTTTCTCTCTGTTAACGTTTCCATAAAAAAGGTAAATTTTTATAAATATAAAATAGATCTTATAACACTTTCGTTTAGAATTTTCAACTTTTCTTCATTGTACTTTGACAAAATTTCAAATTCTTAATGTAGATTACAAGACCTACTTCTCTGATACAGGTTTTGTTTTTTGGGGTTTTTTTGCTTATTTTACCGAGTTCAAGCCAACTACTCTTTTTCTTATACAATAGCATTTATCCACACTGCCCATTTTTCATATATCAAAGCTAGATTTACTTTTACTCATTTTTTTAAATAACTTCATTTTTTCATTTTAAAAAAATTTTTGCATAAAGAACTGAGGTGTAGACCAGAGGTTCGGGGGGTGAGACGGTTCACCAGAGACAGAGTGGGGAGCGGAACAGGCAGACTTACTAAAATACACTTCTCCAGGAGCAACAGGCAAGACAGGAGAAGTTTTCTGCGCCATATGTAGATTGGCTCCCTGGCCAGGATCGAACTCAGGCCATAGCGATGATAGTGCTGAGACTTAACCCATAGGCCACCAGGGAGGACATTACTTATATTTTGAGTGAATCATTTGCACTCAAAAACATACCCACTTTCCTTTTTATGTTTTTTTCCTCCTAAGCATTCAAATAAGAGTTCAAGTGGTTTGTTCTCAGTGGTACATTCTTTTCCTATCCTATGTTATGCTGTAACTACACACCCTTGTCACTATTAAATATTTGGGTTTTGACTCAAATAATAAACAATTTACATAATACATCATATGAATTTTTATATTTATTTGTATGAAATTTTGACTGTTGTCTATTTCTCCATAGACTCCAAGCTCTCTGAAGAGAAGGGAGACAATTTTTGCATTGTTCCCTTTATATCACGTCTTAGCATAGGGGCAAACAATATAATAGCAAACATCAATGAAGGAGAGAAGAAGGAAAGGAAGGACATAAATAACACATGTCATCTCTAACATTAAATGGTTACCAACTAACATGCTAAAGAATTTGGTAGAAATCATTGGGTTGACAGAAAAGTCATGATGCATTTTTTGAATAGAAAACATTGAAAAAAATATGGTGTGACTTTTCTGACAACCCAATATCTGCTGCTTCTTGTCACTGCAGACATATGTTTAGCAACTGAGTCATGCATTATTCTAAATATCTAGTAGTTATTGTAGCTTCCAGATGGTACAAAATTTTGCTAATCTTTGTATTTTCTCTATTTTTTTTTATCAAACGGGTGTCTTAAAATGTTAATTTTGGGAAAAGTCTGATTCCTGTTCCAGCAAGATGTATTATCATTACCCAGAACTTTTAAATCTTATGGAACATACATTATCATTATATCATTGTTTTGAGGAAACGCTAAACATGTTATTTTCAAGTATATGTCAAATATGAAAAAGTTCTTTATTGGTTAACCTTCTAATGAGCCATTTTCTTCTGATCAAAATGTGAATTTTGGAAAATAAAGCATCAGTCCTAGCTGAATGTGAGTAAAGCAATACAGGAGAAGTTATCTGACGTATTATTAATAAAATTGCCTAGCTAATATTTTCATTACTTTAAAGAATTATGGAAAGAGTAAATATTTTCCATATATTGATTAGGGAGGAGTGATATAATATTTTGTCTCACTGTTTTTATTTTTCTGATTTGCTCTGTCTCTGAAGTGCAAAAATGAAAAAAAAATCAAAAAAAGGACAGTAAACAAAATAGATTGTTAGAGGTTTACTCCCCAGGTTAACTAGGCCACTTTCATCCAGTAATGTTCAGAAAGAATATGCTGTGCCTTCAGACCTACCTATGATGCTTCAGTCAGAAGTGTTTTTCCAGAAGGTTTGAGACAAACCAAAGTCACTGAGCCTTGGAACTCATATTCATTATATAATAAAAACTTTGATCCAATAACATAAAAGAAAACCAAAAAAAATTCCATAACCACTAATCAATTAATTTATTGGTCTTCTGGTTTATGGATTTTGAGTACTTATTTTCAGAATCATGGACAATGCATTTTTTTTCTGGAAAAGACAGCTTGAATTTACCTAGTAAGTTTTGGAAAGCTCTATTTAATCTAGATTCAAATAAGGTTTGTATTATATAGCTGCCAACAAAATAACAAAAGCCTGAAAAGCAAATAATACTAAGTCTAAACTGTTTATTTCTTATTTATTAGTGCTTCATTCTACTGAGGGTGGGTTTTTTCCTACTGATACATAAGAGTTCCTACTATTTTTCAACAATGAGAGTTCCTACTATTTTTCCACAGTAGCTACAGCTACATATCTGGTGGATCCATAACAAATGAAGATTTGGTGTTTAACAATTTAAATGAATGGGAAAAATTAGTCATATTTTTACATCAGCTACTAATTTAGTTTATCTCCCCCAAAGTTGGTGGCTATTATAAAAAATTAAGATATCCAATTGAAATAATTCAAAACCATCTTGGGACAATTATGATAATGCTAGGCTTTTTCTCATATCCTTGAATTTAGAACTTAATTTTGTTAGAATTCTTCATGTTTCTAAGTAAATAGGCAGTACTGCTGGCTTAAGTAAAATTGTTATATTTCTGAAAAGACCATGTGTCTTTCTTCTAACGTTCATTATATGTATCTGTTCCAGGAAAAGTAATTAAAATTTGGTTCCTAAATTTATGTAGCTGAATGAAGCTTACAGGTAATTTAGTTCATTTTATATCAAGCAATGATTATTTCCACTGAGCAACATCAGATTGATAAAATCAATTCTGTTTTTCACAAAAATCTGTAACAAGTGACTGCAAGACCTTTTTATCTAATAACTGTGCAAATTTCTTCATTATATGAAAATTACTTTTTAGTTTCTATCATCACAAAGACTGAAATTCCAGTGATATTTTATCCACCCCAGTGTTTTTGTATAACAATGTAGCTGGATCATTAATATCACTGTCTATTATGTTTTTTAAAATGTTTGCTTGAAAGTTGCTGAAGAAACACCAAGTATATTTAATACCATAGGAAAGAAGTAATAGACAGGGTTACATGGGCAGCAATGTTTAATAAGCACTGACTCTTTCTCACTAGGAATTTGAATAGTGTGTTATTACCTATTAAATCTTGGGAGAAGAGCATTAAGATTGTAAAATTAACTTTACTCAAATGGCATTTGCTCTACTGATTTGATAGTAGAATTGTTTTCCCCTTTATCCTTTAGAAGTAACATTGTGTGGAATACTTTTTGCAAAATACTAAACACTCATTTTAGGGTAGAAGCTTGTGTACAGATTTTTCTAACAACAATTTATCCAAAGTCTACTTTAAAGTCCCAGGGATGAAGAACATATTACCTCTATAAACACATGGATCTGTTTTTAGAAAACTATTTATATGTTAAGAAACGTATGCTGGTATTTAATTGTAATTTGCATCATGTTAACCTACTTATTGGCCATTTTAATATTATTCATTAGCCATTTTAATATTTTGAAGTTTGGTTCTCTCATTGTTTTCCTTCAAAATAAATCAAGTTTCATTCTCTAGATTTTCAAGTTTCATTATCTTGAATTTTTTTTCCTTCAAACTAACATAATCATTTGCATCACTCAAAATTAGAATTCAGGTCATCTCATAATCACATTAAACCCTTTCAATAAAATTTGAACTCCAGTTAGCAGCTAGGAATTGTTCTTTTCTTCTCTGATCCCCTTTCCTTCTTCAAAGGCAAGGCTTTAGTCCTATGGGCTTTGTTTATAGCCTCACCTGCAGGTTTTGGCTATAAACCACTGAGTTATTATATTAGCTAATGACTAGTATAAAGTATGGTGTTTTCTAAAGGTTATTTGCTTTTTATGGGGAATCTTGATGAGCAAAATCTATTAAGACACAAAGTAATTAAATTCTTATGGTGGAGTGAAGTTACGTGATGGGATCATATTTTCGAAAAGCAATCTTATAACAGGCTGTATCAAATCAGGACATAGGGAAATTTCTGATTCTAACCATCCACAAAAAATAATGTTCTTTCTAAAGAGTCACTGAAACATACTCTCGCTTTCTCCCCTTTTCCATTGGGTTTTGCTTTAGAATTCAAAATCTCATGTCCATTTTAGACTGAGAATATTAGAAGAGTCTGAGAAATGTGTAAATATTTATTTACCTTATCTTTTTGAAACTGACAAAGTGATACCTACAGATATACTAGAAAGCCTGTGCAAGTTCATGCCATTAACCTATTGTGATGATATGTCTTATTTAAATCTACTCATCTTGAGTCTTAGGCCCCTTTTTGTTCTCTTCATTCCATAAAACTAACATAGTCTATGTTTGAGGGGATAGAATGTTGTTGAGTGTTGTTTTGGATATAGGAAACTTATTCTGGAGTTAGGATGTTGTTTATATATGTGTGTGTGCATATATATGTATATGTATACATATTTATGTATATATAGAGAAAAAGGAATTTTGTTCCTTTTATATTTTGAAAGAAACATTACTAGAAATTGCTGTGTCCTGTGCAACACAAAATTTGCTTACGACGTTAGAACTATCCAAGTTGGCTTTGAAATATGTGTTTATCCTCTTTTTGAGAGTTAATTTCTATGCAATCACAAATTTAATTGTAACTTACAATTAGTAGGCAGGTGGTCTGCCTTAGTGAGTCATCCAGATTCAATAGCACCTAATGGGTATTTGATTGGCATCATCAATACAATATGTCTTTTCTAACAGAAACCTATACCATGCACAGTCATTTTAAAAATTAACACAAATTATGTTTTAAGCCAAAGGGTTAATCATTGTCCATTCTTTCAGGATAGAATTGAGCGTAGTTATTCAGGCAACTGTGAGGTATGCTGTTTGGTGCCTAGATTACTCTGATTAAAACAATGGCCTTCAGTTTGCAGTGCCATCTACCTGGTACATGTCACTTATACAGAATTCATTTTTTAGAGCAGAACCATATACCCATCTTCTATTGCAATTATGGCAAGGGAGAAGAGATTGAGAAGTAAAAATGAAACATTTCAGGGATGAATGGGCACTGAAAATTGGCAAAGTGGCAGGAAAGTCCAAGTTTGAAGAATGAAGAATGAATATAGAAAAAGCAGTTTGGAAAACATGAAAAAATGATATTTTGCAGAAACATCTGTTGGCTTTTGCTGAAAAATTTTAGCATTTAAATGTTCTCATTTGGGTTCTGAAGTTAGCACTTCCCTGAAGTAGTTCACACCTTTGCTATTGCTCCTGTTCAGCTACACATCATTTTTTGCAAGACTGATTTTAACAAGAAAATGGTGCATTAATTTACAATGTGTTGAGTATTTTAAAGGTGACAAATCTAAGCTTTTGTGAAATTTTAGAATCTGAAGAAAATAGACATACTTATGTAAAGCTTTTTAAAATACCAGAATGGCTGCAGACAGAAGAAATTATACCCCAATTAAGATTATTATATAATTCAGTTATATTATCTGTGTGTGTGTGTGTATAACTCTAAGCTAATTAATTTTCCATAACTCTGCAGAGTCTATACTCAATAGTTAAACAAACACAATCTTAGATATTACTTGGCAGGACTTTTGTTATCTCTTTCCTCTCCTCTGCATTTTCATGCTCTCATTTTTCCTTTTTAGTGTCTGTTTCCTTTTTCCTCTCTTCTGTTCTCTGTTCATTCTTTTGCTTTTATTTTTTCTATTCCTTTCCTCTTTTTCTCTCTATGCCCCTCTTCATTTTCTTTTATCCATTACCCTTTTTCTTTCGAACATTTTCTGTCTGTTCAAAAAATTGTCTTTCAATTAAAAAAAAAAAACTTGAAAATGAGAGCCTGTTCACATTCTCTTATCCTCTTAACTAGAAAAGTTACTATTTTGCAGTTTCATTTTGTGTTAATATTTTAGATTTAATTAAGATAAGCAATGGAGCTATCTGAGCATGATACATATACCTTGATCTAAATTGTTTTTGCAAATATGAAAGTCACAGATTAACTTGATTCAAATTTAAAGATTCTGTTTTGTCATTTAACTGAAGAAAGTCCTCCAAATTAACAGCCTAAATATGAAGTTGGGCCCTTTTATTTTAAATCATGAATTGAGATGCTGTAAAGGAACATTCTTTTGGCACATTTATTTAAGCTCTCTTGTCAAAAGTCCCATGGCAATTGAGTAACCAACTGGAAAAGAACATAAATGGTGTTTGAGTATTTTAAACACTGGAATCTCACTATCTGCAGAGAAGGGAATTTGTGCATATTTATACATTTGAGAGAGTAGCTGATCTCAAAGCATACATGGTCCAGGAAAACAACTTATTGGGATGTAGGTCTGTTCTTCCTTTAATACTTTTATACAGGGAATATGGTTGTATTTTATACAGGAAATGTTATAAAAAAATTAAGACAGTGAAAAGAACTTAGAATAACAAAAATGTTTTGAAAGGAAAACAAAAACTCATGGGTGTGCAACACAGGGAAAATAGAAATATTGCTGATACTGCTGATATGTTATAAAGTAGATTATGTGCTGGATTCAAGCAGGGTTGCTGTAAGAATAGTTGCTAGTCAAAGTTCTTGTCACCTGACCCACCATCCTGTCTGGAATGATAAGAATTTCAAGGACCACATTGTATCACATTGTCAGCTCAGCCTTGAAAATTTAACTAAGAAATAGAAATTATTATTATCTGGATATGTGATTGTGTCATTTATTGAAAAATTCTTCAAAGTAAATGAAGGGTCACTGTATATAAATTAAACACATATAAACATTTAGATATATGGAGCGAGATAAAGGATATGTGAGGTGAAAGAGAGAGGAGGCGGAGAGAGCAATTACAGATGATGAGAGGAAGAGGAAGAGAATGGATTTTTGAGTCATAGATTTGTAAAATTTGCAGCGACATGGATGGAATTAGAGGGGATCATACTCAGTGAAATAAGCCAGAAAGAAAGAGAAAAATATCGAATGGTTTCACTTATAACAGGACTATAGGGAGGCGGGGTGGGAGAGAGACAATCAGTGGGGGGTGGGGGAGGAGGGAGGCGGAGGGAGGGAAGGAAAAGGGCACAAAATGGAATAGAAAA